>PVJO010027927.1:0-18955 GCA_004026905.1 Hystrix cristata
AAGGAGTAGGGAGGGATGGGAGGGGTAGGGATGGAAAACATTAACGTGTGTTCTGTGCATGTACCAACTCCCACACAAATGTAGACATTATGCAGTCCTCAGAAATTAAAAGCAGAAACACCATGTGATCCAGCAATCTTCTCTCTACATATTTATTCTAAATCTAAATAACTGAAATAATAATCTAAAATATACATCGCATCCCCATATTCTTTGTAGGACTATTAACAACAGCCAAAATGGAAAAATGCCCTAAATGTCCATACAGTGATGAATGACTAAATAAACTGCAAATATTTATCCATAGTTTGCCCAACATCCCAGCTGTTTGCCAGTAATGTGTGTGTGTGTGTGTGTGTGCGTGTGTGTGTGTGTGTGTGTATTATTCAGCCTCGAGAATACAGAAAATATTACAATATTCAAAAAACTTAATGAAGCTTAGGACATTACGCTACTTGAAATAAGTTAGTCACAATAAGACAAATAACTACATAATTCCATTTATATGAGGTGCTAAATAGGATTTTATTCATAGAATAAAATAGAAGAATAGCAGTTGCACAGGCTGAGGGAAGAGGAAACGGGGACTTGCTAATCATCGGGCATAAAGTTTCAGTTAAGCCAAATACACAAGTTCCGGATATCTACTCCACAACATTGTACCTACAGTTAACAGTAATGAGTTGTATGCTTAAAATGTGTTAAAATCATGTTAAGAGTTTTTAACCAAAATAAACAAATTAAGAGGGAGGGGAGAGGAGAGGAGGAGGGAGGGAGATAGGGCGAGAGAGAAGGGGGGAGGGAGGGAGAGGGAGGGAGAGGGAAGGGGAGAGGGAGGGAGAGGGAAGGGGAGAGGAGGGGCTCCTGGTCAGAGAACCGAAGATGTCACATCTGGGGGACAAGCGCTGCTGCTGTGCTGTCCCAGCAGCCCGCTGGGATCATGAACTCAACCCCAGTAAAAAAATTAGAGGGACAAGTTTAACGAAAGGAAGACACTTTATTTGTAAAGAGGAAACGGAAGGGGGGAAAGGAGAAGATAGTTACCCTAATAAGAAAGAATCAGGGTGGGGGGCTCCGGAAAGATGGAGGACCCGCAGCGGCTTTGTTCCTGGCTGCTTTTGTAGGCGGCTGAGAGACCTTCCCCTGACCCGGAACTCGCCATAACTGGATTGACTTCCGGGCACCTCAGCTTAACGTCATTCTCCCTGAGGCCTCTGTCTGTCTGTTTACTTGTCCTTGACCTACCTGGGATGGGTGGCTAGTCGGCAAGGGGTGCTCAGAGTTAGAAAGGGGGCCTGTGGGTATCTGGTGTACTCTATAATGGCCCTAGAGTCAATACACATGTACGTATGTGCGTATGCTAGGGCAGAGAGGTGAGTACACACTGCCTTGAAGTTAGCCTTCCCCTGCTCTGGTTTCTCCTGTACATTACTGGAGCTGGGACGGCTTATGGTTGGTGCATCTGGCTTTCTCTCTGGGTCCTGCTGTCAGGTTTCGTTTGTTTGTTTTGGTCTCTTGGCGCAAGTCCCAAGGTTATTCGGTGCCTTTCTTTATCTGATTTTTCTCTCTTTATCTACCCTCACCCTAATTTTTCTGGTAAAGTTTGTTTTAAACTCCTTCTAGTCAGGATTAGCTAAAAGACCTAAGGAGATCCCTATTTTTTTTTCTTTGTTTTTGTTTTTTTTTTTTGGTCTGCAGATCCCCTCCCCTACGGAAGGTAGGAAGGAAGGCAGGAAGGAAGAGAAAGGAAATGAGGGAGGGAGGAAGGAAGGAAGACTGAGTGCCTTGATGAAGACAAGTACCTAAAATAGACAGATGCATGGGTGTCAGGGCCTTAATTCGATGTTCTTTTGAACTTTATACCCAACTCCCTACTGAACAGTTTCACTGCATATCTCAAAAGAACCTCAAATATTTTTATGTCTGCAATTCTCCCTTCTACTTTATCCACATCTGGCCATTAGCAAAATTATTCATGCTATTGATCTTGTGAAAAACCTGGAGTCATCCTCTATCATTTCTAAAATGGAAAAGAAAGATCCATACCTATTTCATAAAATGTTGAAATAATCAAGTGAAATAATCAAGGCAAGGTGCTTACGCCTGCACATTGTATCTACACATATTATCTATAACCAGTTTTCATTGGTTCTAAGATACACGACTTTTCATATCTCTGAAACCAAGAAGTGGTTTTTGATCAGTAAGGTCATCATTTATTTAGATGGCGTATTCTGCTTTAACACGTTCAATAAAAGTATCTTTGTATTGATGGTGTCTTTGATGTGATAAAATGCAGAATATAAATTATCTCTTCAGTATGCCCATTAATAGTAAAGTACTCACTGTGTCAAATATTCTTCAATCCATACCTTTCTCGTCTCCTTACTGTTGTAAATGTACTTTGGACCCTGTTTTTCTCTCCTTCAGACGTTAAAACAGCCCACAGGAATGTCTCCCTGCTCCATCTCCCAATGCTGCCACATTCTTCCCAGATCACATTTCTCCTGCACCTAATTCACTTCACTGTCTACATACTTGCCTACAGAACTAAATCCAGATTCCTTTATGAAATACAAGGCTCCAGCCCTCTCTGGTTTTATCCCTAACCCCCAGCCAGCCGAACTCACGTCTTTACTTACAGATTACCTAACACTCCATGTTATTTCACAATCCCAAGTTACTTGGTCACATTCATTTATCTGTGTGAACACATTTTGCATCTGTTTGAGTCTGCTAGGAATTCCTCTGGCAATCGATAACAAAAAAGCAAGTAACAGTTGCCTAAACAAACAGAAAAGTTCATAGGTTGGTATTCCAAGGTCGGGGCAATAGCCCAATAAGACTAGAAAGGATCCAGACCCTTTCTGTCTTTCTAAGCAAGCAAACCTTCTCAGTACACTCGCTGCTCCACTATCTCAAGAGCCACTGAAATTTCGGGCAGCACACATCTATTTTCCATGCAAGAAGAAGAAAGGACATTCAGTGTGCCCACTCAAATTCTCTTTATTAAGTACAAAGCCCCTTCCCATAAGCCCCACCCAGCAGACCTCCACTTGCATCTCATTGGCCAAACTATACCAAAGAGTCACCCTGAGTTGAAAGTCACTGGCAGGTCACCGAGTCAGCAGTGTCTCCCACAGTCTGCCTGGCAAATGTCTTCTCATTTTCTTGAGACTCAGCTCTAGAGTTATGTCTTAGAAATTTACATATATGTATTTTCTTTTCATCATTCCATGAATCTTTATTGACCTCTTCATACATAATGCTAGTTACTGTTCTAGGCCCTGGGGATGCAGAAATGAACAAAATCATTCCTTGGTGCCAATTGAGCCAATATCTCTACATCTAGTAACTTATCTTATGCAGACTACTTCTTAAAGACAGAAACAATCATCAAAGAAATAATCAAAATAAAAAACTGAAATTCAACATGTGATTTATTAAATAAAGCATTTATTTTAATTCTGATATTGAGAGTAGAGATCTATCTTCATTATATTGGACTTGGCAATGATTTTTAGGGTATGATATCAGAAGCATCAGGAAGAAAAGCAAAATCAATTAAATAGGATACACCAAATATAAAAACTTTTAGATATCAAGAGATACAATCAATAGAGTGAAAAAACAACTTATGTGAATGGGAGAAAATATTTGCAAACTATACATTTGATAAGGAATTGATAACTATAACATAAAAAGAACCTTCTATAACTCAAAAGCAGAAAATCAAATAGCCTGATTTAATGAGCAAAGGACTTGTGTAGACATTTTTTCAATATTGTACAAACTTCTAATAAGTATGTAGAAAGATGTTCAACATTACTAATGTTGTAGAGGAATGAAAAAAAAACCACAATAAGACATCATATTATACTGTCAAGACAGCCACTATTTTTTTAAAGAAAACAACAAGTGTTGGTGAAGATATAGAGAAATCAAGACCTTTGTCTAGAATTGTAAGAGTATAGCAGCTATAGAAAACTGTACAGAAAAGTTCCTAAAAATTAAAAATAGAACCACTGTATAACTCATCATTCTTACTTCTGTATATAAAATCTGTGCAAAACTACTCAGTATCTGTGGTAATTTGGGTTCAATATGCCTACAGACAACAAAATCCATAGACACTCAAGTCCCTCATATAAAATGATATACTTGCATATGACCTGTGGACAGCACCCTATATATCTCACATCCTCCCTAGACGTGTAACACAATGTAAACACAAAGGAAACTGCTGTTATACTCCAGTGTTTCAGGAAAGATGATGAGGAAAAAGTCTGTATATGTTCAGTAGAGACACAACCCTCACTGGTGTAACTACATAGTACACAAACCAAACACAAAGCAAACATTGCTCAAACACTTGCAGATCTGTGCAATGGAAGAGGCCACAGTAGGCCACACCTACTCAATACTTCATTCACGCAGATTCACTGTAGTGCTTGGCATGCAACAAATTCAGACTTTGCTTCTTTGAACTTTCTAGATTTTCTTCCAAATTAATTCAATCTACATTTTATTGAATCCAGGATGTAGAATCTACTTATATGGAGATCCAACTAAGTCTTTGAAGAGGTTTTTGCATACATATAGTCACCCAATGCACACAATAGCTAAGAGGAGAAAACACCTCAATTGCCATTAGCAAATGGTTGGATTGTGTAATTGGGATATTGTTGTGGTTAGGATCTGGACTGTTCCCTCTCACTGTTGAAGGCTTAGTCCCTAGTAGGCAGCATTACTGGGAGGTGGTGGAAACTTCAGAAAATGTGGCCTTGTTGGAGGACGTAGGATACAAGGATATCTGTCTGTATCTCTCATACATATAGATATTGATTATCAGTACAGATAAATATTCCTTTTCTTCTCTCCTTCCCAGCTGCCAGGAAGTGAGCAGATCTGCTCCACTACACCCTCAAGCCATGATCCTCTGCCTCTGCCTCACCATGGGCCCAGAAACAAGGGAACAACCAGGGACTGAAACCTCTGAAATCATGAAACAAAATAAATCTTTAACTTCTCTCAGGTATTTTGTCACAGTAACAGAAAGTTGACTAACATAGGTATATATACATATATATAATGGAATACTAGGCATCTTTTAAAAAATGAATTTCTAAAAAATAAATAAATAAATAAATAAATAATGAATTTCTAACATATGCTAAAACTATATAGATAAACATTGATAACATTTTCCTAAGTCAAATATGCCAGACAGACACACACGTGCACACGCAAATACTGTGTGATTTCACTTATATGAGATAACCAATGTAGTCAGAATCATAAAAACAAATTAGAATTGTAGTCACTGAGGGCTGGGGTCTGGAGGGGAAAGGGAGTTGTTTAGTGACTATAAAGTTTCAGATTTGTAAAATAAAATTATTTCTGTAAAAACATTTCACAACAAGGTAAGTGTATTTAACATGACTAAATTATACACTTAAAAATGGTCAGATGGGAAAAAAAGAAAAATCCTTATCACTAATATACAATAATATTTATATACAGGAAATTTGGGGGCAGCTCATATCTTATTTTCTACTTTCTTCATACCTATATATTTTAACACATGAATTACTTTTGTAATCCAAGAAATGTTTTTAAATACTGAAAAATTAAAAGTTACTTTTTTCTCTCCAATATTCAATGCTTCAAATATATTGGAGAGATTTTGGATCATGGTGGACTAGAGGCAGTCAGCAATCATAAGCCATGTCCGGATATTCATTCAAACCAACAAAGTGCATGGCTCCATGAAGAGATAGAGGGCCTACAGACAGTTACAGTATCTCAATTTGAATGAACAAGCAACCAGGTGAAACCCAGAAACATTGGTATTTAGTAAGATAAAAAAGTAAGGCAGACCAACACTGCATGGATGGCAGTTCAATGGTGGAGAGTCTAGAAAAACAAAGATAAACCAAAACTAAATCCTGCAGAAGAAAAGATAAGTAAAGATCAGAGCAGATGTTAATAAAATAGAGAATAAAAAACAATACAAAGGATCAGTGAATCAAAGAGTTGGTTCTTTGAAAGGACAAATAAGGCTGATGAAACCCTAGACTAAGTTACAAAAAAAAGACCCAAATTAATAAAATTAGAGATAAAAATGGTAAAGTCACAAAAGAGAATTCTGATATCCAGAGGGTCTTAGAAACTGTTTTGAAAACTTATACTCTAATAAACTAGACAATTTAGAAGAAATGGATAAATTTGTAGACACATATGACCTACCAAAATTGAATAAAGAAGATATAAAAAAATCTAAACAGATCAATAACAAACAATGAAATTGAAACAGTAATAAAAACTCTTCTAACTAAGAAAGCTCACAGCCTGGTGGACTTCAGCAGACTTTTAAAGAAGAACGCCAATGCTCCTTTTCTTAGTTACTTTTCTCATTGCTGAGACAAAGTACTTAACACCCAAAGTTAAAGGAAGAAAGGTTTATTTTGGCTCTCAATTTGTAGAGGTTTCAGTCCAAGGTTGGCTGGCTCCAAGGCAGGATGGCATGACAGAGGGGCAACACAGAGGAGAAACAGTCCATGGCAGGGTAGGCAGGCAGAAGGCACCAAAACAGCAAAGTAGTGAAGAAGCAGCAAGTGAAGTAGCAGCCATCTTCCTGTCCCTTATATTCTACCCCTGCCAAGGGCACATAGCACTCACACCCAGTGCAGGGCACCCTTAATCCTAGCATCACACCATGAATCAATCCCAGCATCACACACTCCAGATCCAGCCACCTCTGAAAAGCCCCACTTATGATCACACGAGGCTTTGGGAGAGCATCTAGATACAAGCCACACTCCTTAAACTTATCTGTGAAATAGAAAGAGAAGGAATGCTTCCAAATGTAACTTATGAAGTCAGCCTTATCTTGATAGCAAAACCAAATAAAAATTGAACAAAAAAAGAAACCTACAGATCAATATCCTTGATGAACCTAAGCATAAAGTCCTCAATAAAATAGAGCATTATGAAAATAGAATTCTACAACACACTAAAAAAAATTGCACACTATGACCAGTTGGTATCTTCCCAGAGATGCAAGGATGGTTCAATATATGTAAACCAATAAATGTAATGCAACACATAAATAAAGTCAAGAATTTTTAAAAAAATCACATAATCATCTCAAAAGATGCAGTAAAAGCCTTCAACAAAATCCATGACCCTCTCATGATTTTTTTTAAAAAGGGCGCCTGATGAAAACAGGTATAGAAGAATCTTTCTTCAAATTGATAAGTGCTGTATACGACAAGCCACTGCTGACTTTATGCTGAATAGGATAAAAATTGAAGGCATTTCCTCTCAAACCAGGAATGAAACAAAGGCAGCAACCCTGGCCACTTTGTTGAATATTGTACTTGAAATGTTAAATAGGCAATTATGCAAGAGAAAGAAAACAAAAGGTATACAAGTAGGAAAAGAAGAAATCAAATAGCCCTGCTTGCAGACATATCTTTTACACAGAAGACCCTAAAATCTCCACCAGAAGATTCTTAAATCTTATAAACAAATTCGGCAAAATGGCAGGGTACAAAATCAGCACACAAAAATCAGTAGCATTTTTCTGCACCAATAGTGAACTGAGAAAG
The DNA here is from genome assembly GCA_004026905.1 of Hystrix cristata. Classification (NCBI taxonomy): domain Eukaryota; kingdom Metazoa; phylum Chordata; class Mammalia; order Rodentia; family Hystricidae; genus Hystrix; species Hystrix cristata. The sequence goes on from PVJO010027927.1 coordinate 7,614, forward strand.
CAATCAGGAGAACAATTCCATCTACAGTAGCTTTAAAAAAATACCTAGGAGTCAACTTAACCACAGTGAAAGACCTCTACAATGAAAAATTACAGAGTACTGAAGAAAGAAATTAAATATATTAGAAAATGGAAAGACTTACCTTGTTCGTGGATCCACCAAACTAACATTGTTTAAATGGCCACATTACCAAAATTGATTTATAAAATAAATGCAACCTCTATTAAAATAAAAAAATTCTTCACAGGCCTAGAAAAGATAATGCTAAAATTCCTGTGGAGGGCAGCCTGCAGAAAGACTGTCCCTGCACAGTTCCACCTAGGATGGGGGCCCAGGGCTCAGGCAGGACCCTTGTCAGGAGTCTCGGGGACCACAGCACAGGACAATAGTGGCAGTGGGGCCCCTGAGAATGGAGACGCCGCATTTTGGGAGGCATCCCTGGACCCCCCTCCAGGCCCTTCTGCCCATCCTGAGGAAGGCATCCTTGAGAAGCAGCGTCTGCCCGCCACGAGTGAGAAGGGCAGCCTCCTGCAGCCGCCCCTAGAGCAGGACGCAGGGTCTTCGAGGGGCCCCACAGCCTGTGAGGGCAGCCAGGGCCGACCCCGTGCTCACCCTCCGCGGGGCAGAGTCCCCGGGAGCTGCTGACCAGGTCCTGCCCAACGCCTTGAGCGGCGAGGTGGGCACCGCGGGTGACGCCTGGTCAGGCTCCCAGTGAGTGGGGCTGGGTTGGTGGGACGGAGGTCCTGGCTGGGGGTAGAGCTATTCTGGGCCTCCCAAGCTATGCTGGTCAGCAGTCGGAGAACAAATCCCCTCCCTTCCCCACATCTTTCTGTGCCAGAGCCCAGCCCTGGACAACAGGCGATGTAAGGGAGGGCACGGAGCTGGGGCTGCTTTTGTTTGCTTCTGGTAAGAGCTTCTCGCTGTCTCCTCTGCCCCAGCCACCTCTCTGTCCACCTCTTCTGGCACTCTCCTTCCCTGCCTCTCCAGATTGCTCTTCTTTAACTTCCGCAGGATCCCCAGCTGCACTCATGTCCCCCCTCCTTCCTGTGCTCCATCCTGGCCCTGCTCCCCACCACCTGTGGCAGCAGGGACAAAATGTCCATCCGAGGAGCCGGGGCCATCTCATGCCAACTCCCTCCTCCAGCACCCCGCGCTGCACTTTGGACCTCTGGGGCCAACATCTTGCAAACAAAATCTTTCAGAAAAGAGGAAAACAGGAATTTTAAAAAGATCACTCTTCATGACTTCAGGGATTAACATTTTTGTGCGCTGGAAACGGACTCCCCTTTCCCTTTCCAAAGAGGACAGGACCTCCCGGGGCACTTCCCAGCTCCCCTCAGTTTCCATCTGCTGTACCTCTGGGAAGAGAGGGTCTCAGCGGGGCTGCCCTTCATTTGCCATCGCCAAACGGGAAGGACAAAGTCATAGCCACCCGGGAGGGTCAGGCCCCGCAGGCTGCGCTGCACAGACCTCAGGTGACAGGGGTCAGGCGCAGGGTGCCTCGGCCACCTCTGCTGCCTCCCCTGGGAACTGCGAAGCCCTGACCATCAGGGCAGAAGGACTCGGGGCCCCCGGAAGGGAGCAGTGGCCCCAGCCGGCCTCCTTTCCCTGGACTCTGGCCCCCTGCTGCAGCCTGGTGTCTGCTCAGTTTGCTGACCCCAATGTGCTTCATTTGTCCTGGCCAGGCGTGCGCTAATTGTGCTTCTTTGCTGCCCGGCGGGTGCATGGGGAGGAAGAAGAAGGCCGGCTCAGTTGCCTGAGGGGACTCAAGCACAGATTTCCACTCATCCAGTCCTTCCAAATCAGACAAATGCCACTTGGACCTGCCATGACCTCTGAGACCTGTTCTGTTTTTAACCCCTTTTTGGAACCTCTTCTTCAAAGGAGGAAGTCCTCTGGATAGCTAGCTATCCATCGGTCAAAGGTCTAACATCTAGAATATACAAAGAACTCAAAAACATTAAACCTCTCAAATTTAAAGACCCAATCCAAAAATGGGCAACTGAAATGAATAAACATTTCTCAGATGAAGAAATAAAAATGGCAAATAAGTATATGAAAAAAGGTTCAACATCACTAGTCATCCGAGAGATGCAAATCAAAACAACGTTAAGATTCTACCTCACTCCAGAAAGAGCCGTGTATATGGAAGAACCAACCAATAACAAATCCTGGCAGGGCTGTGGGGAAAAAGGAACACTCCTCCACTGTTGGTGGGAATGTAGACTGGTCCAGCCACTGTGGAAATCAATATGGAGATTCCTCAAAAAACTACAACTGGAGGTTCCATTTGACCCAGCTAGTCCTCTACTGGGGATCTTCCCAGAAGAATTAAAATCGTCATACCACAGGGATATATGCACAACCATGTTCATAGCAACACAATTTGTAATAGCTAAGTCTTGGAAACAACCTAAATGCCCAACAACCAATGAATGGCTAAAGAAAATGTGGTCTTTCTACACAATGGAGTACCTCAGTACCATAAAAAAGGATAAACTGGAGTCATTCGTATGTAAATGGATGTTCCTTGAGAACATACTTTTAAGTGAAATAAATCAGACACTCATGAGTACACATCGAATTGTTTCTCTGATATGAGAAACCATAACTGTAAATAAGGACAAAGAGGTGTAATAGATATTATATAAAAAGAAGATAATATACAAAGGAGAGGAGTACTAGAAAGAAAGAAGGGGAAAAGCAGAAAGGCAACAAAGGACAGAAAAGGGAAAGGGAAAATATGGAAAATTATGAATAAACCTGCTGTAAATGGGGAGGGAGGGAACAGAGGAGAGGTGTGGGGAAGGAGGGGAGAACCAAGATGCATCATGTACAGGTACAGAATAAATGTGATGAATGTGGGGCTGGGAATTTAGCTTAGTGGTTAGAGTGCTTGCCTTGCAAGCACAAGGCTCTGAGTTTGATCCCCAGCACCCAAAAAAAAAAAAAATGTGATGACTGTAACCATTATATGTAAAATGTACCAATACATGTTCTTGGTTTAAAATAAAATTAATAAAAACAAACAAAAGAGGGAGTCCTCTTCCTCTTCGTCCCCCACACCACCTCAGCTCCCTGTGAAGAGAGAATCAGTATTTTTTTATTTATTTGCCTTTTGTGTTGGGATGGGTTTGTGCCCAGTCCCAGGGGTCTGATGTGGCTGTCACAGGTTGGATGTGGGTACCCAGAAGTCCCGGTTTGGGGAACGAATGCCCTTCCCCTCTCTACTTCCCTCCCACGGTTCTGTCAGCTGCTATTCATTTGAGTCATCCTTTACTCTAAGCATGTATTCCAGGCTTGTCCCTGACTTTCCTCCTGGGGCAGGAGGCTAGAAAAAGAGGCCATGGGCAGAAGAAACGTTCCCGTCCCTCATTTGGAAGGCTGGCCTCTAGCTTTTCCGCCATGGGTTCCCCCTGGCCTCTTCTTTCTCCCCTCAGCAATTCCTGCAAAGGGTTAAAATTTTAACTGGTTTTTACTACTGAAGATTTGATTTAAAGAACCAAAGGTACTGACTGCTAACCTGATACAACAGACACGCTTCATTTAACGATCGAGTTCTGTTCCTGCAACTAGGTCATGAATTGAATTGGTCATATGAAGACCTGTATATAGTACATACGTTGCAACATTCAGAACAAAAAAATGATCAAAGGAAACTCCAACTTGATGACTTTGCTTTTATTTGCATAACTTTTACATGCAGCACTGTGATGTAGAACAGAATATAAAACAGTCGGTACAGTCAGCAAGAATTACAGTACGGTATAAACAAGGTGTACTGTACAAAAAAGACATTGAGGCTCTAGAAACAAGACGTACAGAACTGTACAAAAAAAGAGGAGTCAAAGTCTGAACAGTCACTAAACAGGTAGATTGTTAAATGAGGAATGTCTGTAATCATCAGATTGTACAATTTGATTGTTACTATGAACCTGGTAGAGCTTTGCTGCTGTTTTTTCCTTTCCCCATACTACTCAATAAACAGTTCTATGTAGGTTTAAAAAAAAAAATCTATGGAATTAGCAAACACCCTAAATAGCTGAAAGAGTCCTGAGCAAAAGGCATCATAATACCCAATTTCAAATTATACTACAAACCCACAGTAATGAAACATCACCAAGCAAGTGCATGCTAGACGGCGCCCGCCCACCAGCTCCAAGCTGGCGGTACATTCTGCTTCCCCCAAAGGCCCAGGGACAGAGGTGAGGAACCTGATCTTGAACCGGAAACAATGCCAGAGAGGAGAAGGGGGTAACTAGACCCCATGACGGTGGACGTTAAGTCTGACAACCCACTCAAACCCCACCCCGTGGCCTCCAACCAGACCAGAGGGCCGATCACATTCCCAACCTACAGAAAGGAGCCAGGACACAGCCTGGCCGCCACAGTGACCACGCTCTGGTGCAGACACAGGGGCCTCTGGAGCAGGGAGGGCACCGGAAAGCCCAAAAGCCAGGCACAGAAAAGCACAACAGGCTGGATCCCAAGACTGCGGAGTGTGGGAGGAAACCACTCACTCAACACGCAAATTTTTTTATCAACTCCATCATTTTCTGATTTTTCTATTCTAAAGAGCTCATCAGGTTTTGGGGAGATCTGGGGTTTTTTTCTCCCTTTTATTTTTTCCCCTTTTAGTTTCTTTCCTCTCTCCTTTTCTTTCTCTCCTTTAATTTTTTCTCCGCCTTCTTATCTTTATCTCCTGTTTTGCTCTCTGTTTATCTTTTTTCTTCAGTTTCTTGTTTGTTCTTTGCTGTGCTGGCCCTCTGTCTACAGTAATTTTCTTTTACTCCTCAGGAGGAGTCCCTATCTCACTCTTCCCTCCTCCTTCTCAGATCCCACTGATTAACTTTTCATTTTTTTTTTCATTCTCTGCTTCCCCACCCCCTCTACATTTAGTAGTATAACTGCTAAGCTTTATGAATCTCCAGACAGCTAGTTAACTTTACTGTTGTTGAATACTAACAAGTGAAGGTCAAGTTGTTCCATTTGGCACATATTTGCTGTAGTTCAATAGCTGGTTAATATTTGGTTTGTCTTGGTGTTTGTGCTGTAATTATAAATCTCTTTACCATAGTTGGTATTTGATGCTTTTGGGGTCATTAAAAATACTGTGGCCCATTTCTGGAAAACTAGGTACTGGGGGAAAGAATCTGCAACCTCCTAGCTCATGTGAATGGAGGGGGCTGGATCCTGGGACAGAGGCAAAGGCCAACAGTTAGCCACATCCACAGGAGGCCACCAAAAAGAGACATTAACTAAAGGGGTCTCTATACTAGAAATAAACCTTTCCACTACAATCAACCCACCAGCCTCAACACAACAAACAGGCAAACAAACAGGAAATAGAAACATGAGGAGACAAGCCAACAAAATGCCTTCAAAAACTGCTAACTCCCCCAAAGCTGATCCATTCAGCATTTAAGGGGAGCAAATCAAAAGCCATACACCTGAATTATTCAAAATGATATCAAGGGAGATTAAAAAAAACAAATCAACAAGGCATTTGGCAAACTCACAGAAGACACCGATAATAAGATAGTAGCCCAAGTAAACAAAACTATCAGTGAGTTTACAAAAGACACTAATAAAAAGCAAGAAGAGCTAAACAAAACGGAGCAAAACATGTATGACAAGCATAGAAAATAATTACCATCCATAAAAGGGCTCCAGACAGAAATCCAGGAGATTCAAAATGCTATTGAATGTACGGGCAGTAGAAGTGGCCCACGTGAGGACAGAGCATCAGAACGGGGCTATTGTCAGTGCCAGCTAATGAGAGATGTCTTAAAAACAGCAAGAGGATATTACAAAAAATGGATCCAACACCTCCCAGGTGATGCAAAGAGCACAAATCTAAGATTGATTGGAGTTAATGAAAAATTGGAAATCAGAAAAATGACATCAAAAAATCTGTTTACTAAAATAATAACAGAAAACTTTCCCAGTAGGAGAAAGGAATTTAACATACAGATAAGTGAGGCATATAAAACCATAAACAGCCACCATCAGAAGAGAACCTCTCCATGACACAACACAGTCAAAATCCCAGAATTCCAAGACAAGAAAAAAATCTTAAAAGCAGCTAGGGAAAAGAATTAAGCACTTGTAAAGGAAAACCCACTAGAATTAGACTTTTCAACACAAATCTTAAAGGCCAGGAAAGCTTGGACTGAAGTGTTTCAAGCACTAAAAGAAAACAATCTCCAACCCAGGCTGATATATCCTGCAAAAGTATCTTTCAGTCAGTGGAGAAATAAGATACATTCATGATAAAAAACACCTAAAGAAATTCATGACCAAAAAATTCTCAAGAATACCCTAAAAAGAGACAACGAAGCTAACAATGAATGACAAAATGTCTAACAGAATGAATGTACCAGCTAGAGTAAGCAGTTAAGTAGAAGAGAAAGATAAAGAATCAGAAACAGGAAAATAAAGCCACGGCAGGAATAAGTCAACACCTAGCAGTAATAACTCTCAATGTGAACGGTCCCAATTCCCCAATCAAAAGATACAGAGCAGCAAAATAATTCAAGAAACAGAATCCAATGGTATGCTATATACAAGAACCACATTAATCTCACAAAGAAACTTACGACTAAAAAATGATTCATTCCTGGAAGCAAGCATTACTCTGACACCAAAACCAGAGAAAGATTCTACCAAAAAACAGAACTACAGGCTAATCTCCCTATTGAACACAGATGCAAAAATGCTCAATAAGATCCTGGTAAATGGAATGCAGCAAATCATCAAGAAGATTATACAATATGAGCTAGTGAGATTCATTCCAGGGATGCAGGGATGGTTCAACATATGCAAATCAATAAATGTGATACACCATATTAAAAGAGCGAAGGACAAAGACCACATGATCATCTTAGTAGATGCAGAAAAAGCATTTGACAAAGTCCAACATCCATTCATGATAAAGAAAAAAAAGCTGCAGAAAATTAGGATAGATGGTCTTTATCTCAATCTGATAAAAGTCATTTATGACAAACCAACAGCCAACATCACACTAAATGGACAAAAACTGAAAGCTTTCACTTTAAAATCTTGAACAAGACAAGGATGCCCACTCTCACCACTCTTATTCAATATAGTTCTGGAAACATTAGCCAGAGCAATTGAACAAGAGAAATAAATGACAGAAATAAGGATAAGAAAGGAAGAAGTTAAATTATTATTATTTGCAGATGACATGATACTCTACATAGAAGACCCCCCAAAACTCCACCAGAAGACCTGTAGATTTGATAACCAAATTCAGCAGTGAAGTTGGGTACAAAGTCAAAACTCAAAAATCAGTAGCCTTTCTGCACACAAATAACAAACTCACTGAGAAAGAAATTAGGGAAACAACACCTTTCACAATAGCATCCCCAAAAATGAAGTACTTGGGAAACAATCTAACAAAGGAAGTAAAAAAATCTATACTTTGAAAACTATAGTACTCTGAAAAAGGAGATCAAAAAGGATATTAGGAAAATGGAAATATATTCCTTGTTCTTGGGTTGGAAGAGCCAATATAGTGAAAATGACCATACTCCCAAAACTGTTACACAGATTTAATATAATTCCAATAAAAATACCAATAGCATACCTCACAGCATTAGAGAAAACAATCCTAAAATTCATTTGGAACCAGAAGAAACCTAGAATAGCAAAAGCAAATCTAAACAACAAAGTCAAAGGAGGGGGCATCACAATCCCTGACCTGAAATTCTACTACGAAGCTACTGTGATTTAAAAATAAATAAATAAATAAAACCCAGCATGGTACTGGCAAAAAAGCAGACTTGAGGATCAGTGGAACAGATTAAAAGATGCAGAAACAAGTCCAAACACTCTCAGCCACCTTATCTTTAACAAAGAGGCCAAACAACCTCACTGGAAGAAAGAAAGACAGCCTCTTTAACAAATGGTGCTGGAGAAACTGGCTTTCCACATGCCGAAGACTGAAACTAGAGCCATGCACTAAATTAAAATCAAAACAGATCAAAGATCTAAATATTAAAACAGAAACACTAAATCTGCTGGAAGATAGACTAGGTAGAACTCTCAAAGACATAGGTGTAGGCAAAGACTTTATGAACAAAACCTCAATTCACCAGGAAATATCACAAAGAATCAACAACCGGGATCTCATCAGATTAAAAAGCTTTTGCACGGCAGAAGAAATCACCAACAGAGTGAAGAATCAACCCAGAGTGGGAAAAAAATTTGCCAGCTGTTCCTCCAACAAAGGATTAATATCTAGAATACATAAAGAACTCAAAAAAATCAGACCCCCCACCCCAAATTTAAAGATCCAATCCAAAAATGGGCAACTGAAATGAACAGACATGTCTTAAATGAAGTAGAAAAAATGTTCAACATCACTGGTCATTCGAGACATGCAAATTAAAACAACCCTGGGATTCCACTTCACTCTAGAAAGAATGGCTATCATCAAGAAATCAACCAAGAACAAAGGCTAACGAGGCTGTGGGGAAAAAGGAACCCTTCTCCACTGTTGGTGGGAATGTAGACTGGTGCGGCCACTATGGAAATCAGTGTGGAGATTCCTCAAAAAACTTGGACTAGAGAGTCCATTTTAACCCAGCTCTTCCTCATCTCAGTATCTTCCTGAAAGAATTAAAAGCATCATACCACAGCAACATATACACACCCATATTTATAGTGGCACAGTTTGTAACAGCTGAATCTTAGAAACAGCCCAAATGCCCATCAAGTGATGAATGGATAAAGAAGATATGGGTTTTTCTTTCATACAATGGAGTACTACTCTGCCATAAAAAACAATAAGCTTGAGATTTTTCTAGGTAAATGGATGCATGTGGAGACCATAGTCTTAAGTGAAATAAATCAGACACACATGTTTAAATACTGCATTTTGTTTCTCTGGTGTGAGAAACTGAAAGTGTAAATAAGGACTAAAGTGTATACTGGGAAAAGGGAAGAAATTATTCAAATGGGAAGCAGAACAGGGAAGAAGGGAGGGGAAAAGGAAGGGAGGGACAAGACAAAAAGAGAATAGAAGGAGAAAAAATAGAAACAAAGCCTTCATAAACAAGGAGGGAGGAGTGGGTGAAGGGAGGGGAGGAGAATGGGAAAAAAAGAAGCAGGAGATATATCATGTACAGGTACAATTTTCCTGTGATGAATGTTATCACTATGTATATCCAAAATGTACCACTAAAATAAAATTTTAAAGTAAAAGTAAATAAATAAATGTTAAAACAGAAACACTCAATCTGCTGGAAGATAAAATGGGTACTACCCTTGAAGTCAAAGGGTAGGCAAGGACTTTTGAGCAGAATCTGGTTTCACAGGAAATAGTACTAAGAATCAACAAATGGCATCACATCTAATTAAAATGTTTCTGCACAGTGAAAGAAACCAACAGAGTGAAAAGACTACCTACAGAATAGGAAAAAATTGCCAGCTATTCCTCAGACAGATGACTAATATGTAGAATAATAAGAAACTCAAAAAACTAGACCACCCAGAATAAAAGACTCAATCAAAAAATGGGCAAGTGAAATGAATAGACAGTTCACAGAAGAAGTACAAATGGCCAATAAATACATGAATAAGTGTTCATCATCTCTGACCATTAGAGAAATATCAAAACTGAGATTACCTGGGAAAGAACGACCATCATCAAGAAATCAAACAACAAATGCTACCATGGCTGTGGAGAAAAAGGAACCTGTTCACAGTGTCGATGGGAATGTAAACTAGTAAAACCACTTTGGAATTCAATATGGAGATTCCTCAAAAAACTGAAACTATAAATTCCATTTGACCCAGCTATTCCCTTCTAGGTTTCTTCCCAGAAGAGCTCAAGACATCATATTACAGTGATACATGTGTACCCATGTTTATAGCAGCAAAATTCACAACAGCTAAATCTCGGAAGCAGCATGTATTTCCATCAGGAGATGAACAGATAAAGAAAATGTGATATTTACACACAATGGAGAACCACTATGCCATAAGGAAAGATAAGCTTGAGTCTTTGGGGGCGGCGGGTGCTGAGGATCAAACTCAGGGCCTTGTCCTTGCTAGGCAAGCACTCTTCCACTGAGCTAAATCCCCAACTCCTAAATTTGAGTCTTTCTAGGAAAACAGATATGCCTTGAGACCATAATGTTAAGTGAAATAAGTCAGATTCAGGAGCTTAAATATCTCATGATTTCTCTTATATGAGAAATCCAAAATATAAATAAAGAGCAAAATTAGATAATAGGAAGTAGAGAGATAGGTCTTTCTCAAAGGGAGGGGAATCGAGATGTGGAAAAAGGAGGAAGGGGAGGGAAAGGGGATGGAAAAAGGAATTAAAATGTGTTTTGTAGATGCACTAGTTCCACACAAGAAATGTAAACATTATGGTAGAAACATAATGAATAAAATGAAGGGTATCAAGACCTGGATGGAGGGGCAAAGACTGAAGGAAAGGGGTTGAAAACAGGAATCAAGATGTATTGGACTTCCGGGAAGATGGCGGAGCGGAGAGAAGCAGAGTAAGAGCCTCTCCGAGATTTGTTGTCCAGACGCTGGAATACAGCAATTTAGGGAAGGAAAAACAGAGGGAAGGTGTTCTCAGGATCCAGCAGGGATCTGAAGCTAGAGTTAAAGCCCACGGGGAAAGCAAAAGGAGAGACCAGCCCAGAAGAACAAGGTGACGGACGAACGGTGCTTTCTCCCAGAGCTCCAGCTCATGGCCCCAGCTCACAGCCCCAGTTCGCAGCCCCAGCTTGCAGCTCCACCGCACCCTGCTGTCACAGCCCTGGGTCATGGTCCGGGCTCACAGCCTGGCTCACGGCAGCAGCTTGCAGCTGGGGTCATGGCAGCAGCTCATAGCCCTGCGTGCCCCCGGTGCACAGCCGGACTCAAGGCCCCAACACACAGCCCCAGCTCTTAGCGCAAGTGACGCAGTTTGGGCCTGCAGGCGCATGGTGACTATTGGAGACCCCAGAGACCTCCACGGAAAGACACACACACGGAGCAGAATGGTGGACACTGCAGACTGCAGCGGCTGGTGAGTTACCTGAGTCAGCTGAGCTCAGACAGTCCCCAGGAGAAGGTGGTGATGGGCTGATCGCCATCTTGGAAAGGGGCGGAGCTCAGAACTCAGAAAAGCTGCTAGCGCCTTTGGTGCTGGGCAAGGCGGGACAAGGCGGGACGAGGCGGGGCGAGGCGAGGCGGGGCGAGGCGAGTTCAATCTCAAATTGGAAGGAGGGAAAGGAGCCAAATTCAAACTGGCAGGGAACTGAGTCCAAATTGGTGGGAGACACACAGTGTGTCTCCAGCTGAACAAATTGGATTTC
>PVJO010027928.1:0-18955 GCA_004026905.1 Hystrix cristata
CTTCATATATTTATTTGCCATTTTTATTTCTTCATCTGAGAAATGTTTATTCATTTCATTTGCCCATTTTTGGATTGGGTCTTTAAATTTGGGAGGTTTAATTTTTTTGAGTTCTTTGTATATTCTAGATGTTAGACCTTTGTCTGATGGATAGCTAGCAAATATTTTTTCCCAGTCTGTGGGTTTTCGCCCTACTCTTAAAACCCAGACTGCACGGGAAACAATACAAAGAATCAGTGCTTGGGACCACATGCTATTAAAAGGTTTTTGCACAGCAAAAGAAATCACCAATAGAGTAGGGCGAAAACCCTCCCTCTGTTTTCTGTCCATCCTTCATACCATTTCTTTTAGGATTCCTTTAGGGATAACATGCCCTCATTGGATTCTTCTGTGATGGTGTTTGTAAGGGTTGCATCAGTGCTCCTCCATTCTTCCCACTCCATCCTCAACCCCTGGTTATTTTTAGCCTGTGCTTTAGTCTTTCTTGTTTGAGACCCAACACATTACAATCAATACCTGCTGGGTAACTTCGCTCATATGTTCTATAGCATCCACCACCTAAGTGTGTCCAACTTGAAGACATCACTTATCCAGCACTTTTTTTTTTGTATTAGTACATGTTTGCAGTAATACACTTTACAACATCTTGGGAAGTGGTTACATGTACATAATACAAGTTGATTCTTTTCTCCACCACTTTTGCAGTACCACCATCCCCCTCTAGATTCCCAGTCTTTCTTGGTTAATGACTCCATCATTTGTCACTCAAATTAGAACTATGGGAGGGTCATCCTAGACTTCTTTTTACTCTTCTTTACATCCAGTTATTGATTAGTAAATGATGCCCATTGAAGATGCTTTCATCTTCATAGGAATAAATACAAAGTGGGATTCATATTATATCAGATTTTTCCACATAGTAAGTCTTTATATCTTAATTACACTATTTTTAGTCCACAGAATTCAAATTCCTATAAAACACCTTAATACTACTCCAAGAACTGTTGTTTGATTTTTAATATGTTATCTTATGAAATCCTCCCCAAATCTTTGTGAATTAAGTATTATTTTTTTCTGTTTTGCAAATGAAAGAAATGATACTTTGGAAGTTCTTTCTTCATCATAGTGTCAATTATGCTTCCTAATATTTGGATGGGAATAAAAGTCGTATTTATTCTTTTACATTGTCTATCTGCTGTATGTCTTCACTTATTTGTCTTCCAGTAAATTCATCAAGTTCACCCTCCGGGGACCTGCTCCTTGGTTGTACAGGAGTCTTAGAGGTCTCTCACAGCCCATGTATCCAAGCAGAGCACTGCACTGGAGTCTACACTGGCTACGTGGCGGTGCTCACTGCCTGAACTGAGACAGTGCCTTGAAGGCAGGAAACGCCAAGTTCAGGAGTCAGCTTGGCCATAACCCTCAAGGCAGGCCTCTTGGTGATCCCTTGCTGTCTTTTTTTTTTTTTAAATTTTATTTTAATGGTACATTTTCGAAGTACATATTGATAACATTCATCATTGGGGATTTGTACCTGTACATAATATACCTTGTTGCTTCTTTTTTTCCCCGTTCCCTTGCTGTCTTTTTCTTACAGCACCTATTGGAGAGCTCGTCACTTCTTAGGAGGGTGTGTATGGAAATGTAGCACTGCTGTCTGCCATGAGTCTCTATTCCTTCCCTATTTCTCAGGAGCCCTTTCAAACCTATCTTGTTAATCTGCATAATTCAGTGGGTTAGTATTATATCCATTTAATTTTGAGGAGACAGAGACTTAGTTCATAGTAATTTAGGGGTGAAATAAGTCTTTGAGTTAGGGTTTGTTTGAAAGCAAGCCTTAGGTTTTTTTCTCTGGTATATGACAATGGCTATTCTTGAGCTTGTGTTTGAACCAAAACATTGAGGTTTTTATCTGAACTGCTGGCCAGCAAGTCTACCGTATGTTGGCAATTGTACCCTATTCTCAACCTAAGCACAACAGTTTCTGTTATTCCTGTTCAGTTTTGCTGATTTTGGTTCTAATTCCAGTATTCAGTGAATTAGCCTTGAAGATTTCATTGCTTTGATAAATGTGATATTTACATTCTTATCCACTTTGAAAAACTGTTAAACATAAATCTTATCTACTCCCTCTTTATGGGCTCTTTCTACTACTGTGACATGCCTCTCTGGGTTTGTTTTTTACTAGCTACCATCCACATTTTGTATATTCCCAAATTTTCTTGTAATGTGTGGAAAATGGGGTGGTTTGTATGCTGGTGGGATGTGCAGTTGGGAGTGTGGCCACCAGGGTGATACGGGTTCCAGGTAGATTGAGGGGCAGATGGCCCCATAGCTGGGTGTGGTAGGGCTTGGTCTTCAGAGGATGTGCCTCTAACCTGAACCAACATCTTGGTCATGTGGTGAGCATAGGAGTTTCAACCTTGTGTGAGTCCTGCAGGTGTATACAGCACAGGGATGTGGGTATGGATGCTGCAACATGTGATTTTGGTGACAAGCAAGTGATCAGAGATTAGGTCATCATATCTCAGGCAGCGAGAGTCTGTCCATAGAACTAAGAGAGAGAGGGGGCCAGCACAACCAGTGCCGGAGTTCAGTCTAGGTTAAGGTTCCCTGAATTAGCAGATAAAAATGTCAGATTCACAGTTAAATTTGAATTTTAGATAAAAATTTGTTGTTGTTTAGTATAAATGTGTCCTGTGCAGTATCTTTATACTTATACTAAAAATTTGTTCATAATTTATTAGAAACTTAATTTTTCATCTTGTTCTTTGTTTGGCAACCCTTATCCAGTAGAACTGCAGAATGGAGTGGTGGTATATGCCCTACTTGAAACTACGATAATAACTGACACCAACAAGGTTCTTCTGAGAATTAAAATAGCTAGCCCACAAGAAATGTACAGGAAACATAAATCCCCTTTCTATTTCCATCAACATTTTATTCCTCCATTTTGAAAATACATTTAAAAATTGATTAGGTAGTTCTAAGAATATCACATAAGCTGTAAGGATGAGTGAATTGTCTTTGAGCTGGGGCATCAATCTTTTAACTTTGGACTTGGGTTGAACTAGAATTATGCTATCGACTTTCTTGAGCCTCGAGCTTGCTTATTGAAGATCTTGGACTTCTTAGCTTCCATAATTGCATGAGTCAATTTCTTAAAAGAAATCAATCAACCAATCAACCTCTTAAGATTTATAGATTTCTATCTATAGCTTTAGATAGACCAAATGATAAAGATACAGATCCTATTAGTTCTGTTTCTTTGCAGAACCCAGACTGATCCAGATTTTTGGTATCAAGAGGGCTCATAGGAACATACTTTTAAGGATGAATTTTCTGGAGTTTGTAGAATTGGCTTTCTAACGTGATTGAAGATTCAAATAACTTTATTTCTATTACTAGAAAGAGCACTGATAGTCCATGGGATGGTGTGGCAATAGAGATAAGCAAAACACCCCCAATGAATACTCCTATTTATAAGAAGGAAGGATCTTGTGACTATGCATGTGATACTTTTGAGCATTTTTTTGAAGCCTTACTGATGCAATGATGTTGACTGGTTGCTTCTAGTGTCACTGGACAAAGTACTGACAGAAAACAAGGAGCTCAGGAATTAACATTCTCAGCTGAAGCACCATTAAATAACCTGAGTATCTATGTGTGTGACCTGAAAAAGACTCATCTCAGGTAGCTACAGGCCTGAGATTGCTTAAAATCAAATGTAGAATCTCATCCTATAGCTGGACATACCACGCATATTAGAATCCCAGCTTCTCAGGGTGTCTAAGTGAAGGCATTAATTAGAAAAGAATGGGTTCCTGCAATTTGGAATGGAGTTGTGTGAAAGAGTGAGAAATCTACACCCAGCCTCTGGATAAGTAGTCTTCTTTGCCAGGGGAAAAGGCCATCTCTAGCAGTGTATGTGGCCTCTCCACTTCAGTTTAACATGATTAACCCTACACTGGATGAGACCTGTAATAGCGCCGCCCCCACAGTTGCTATGAAGACAATACTGATTTTCTCCAGCACCTATTCCTACTGCTTATGTTTGCTTCTTGATATACAACTAGACTCAAGCTCCAGGAGGTCCCTAAAGGTGAAGGATAAAGAGTAACCCATGAGAAAGCACTCTCTACTGTAAAAGAATGATTTCTCTAATTTATCCAGATGGAAATCTGAGAAACATATGTGAAAATAAATATCGAGTGTATGGAATAATGATAGAAGAAGTATAAAGTTGGAAGGGACTGAATCTATTCACATGGGCTCATGAAACAGAGACTCTGTATTTAATACTGCAGCTCAGAGAGTTAGAGAGGACTCTGTCAGTTTATTTCATTGGTTGGCCAGTTGGTTGGTTGAAACAAACAAACAGAAAGATGTTTAACAGTGAATAAATTAGAAATGCAGGACCTATCCCAGCATAACGGAGAGGAAGGGATTCAAAAGCTTAGGGAGATTAGAGTATTAGAATGGATTTGTCATTTCACCCCACTGGGAATGTCTGGAGGACACACCTTTCACCACTATCGTGAAAAATAAATTTGTGAGGGGGACCTGGGTATCCTTGAAGAGCTTTCTCACAGTACAAATTAGACACAATTTATGCATTACAGAATTATGTGACTGTGGGCATTACCAAATAATAATAATACTGCCCCCTAATGATTACATTGCATTTAGATTATGTGTACTGGCCAGGTCATTCTATGAGTACTAAATGCTAAAGTTAGTCAAGCTGAGGAAAGTGTTCTCAAACAGGTCAACATATCTGTATTTCAAACATATCTGTATTTCAAAATAAGAAAATAAAGAAATGAGAAATACATTCCTGTGAAAGGCTGATTTTCTTTTAGCTAAATAAGGCAATTCCCTCTGGCACCTCTATCCAGCAGCTGAGTAGGTGGGCCTATTAGTAAATTCTGCAACTAAGAGACCACACCCAAAAGTTGCAGAAGTGGAAAAGACCCTTTTTCTTATGGAAAATTAAAGTTAATAAAAACTGAAAGTTCAGTGTTGGCCCATTACACATTAGGTGCCAAAGCTTACATCACAATCTTCAGGTAGGTCTGGTCTTCTGCCAGGAACAAAATAATGATGGTGAAAGAACCTGGATCTCTGCCCTTCCCAGAGCCATTGGGTAGAGCAGAACAAAGCAGGTACCTGGCAGGGGTGTAGGCAATGGACCAGAGGAGGGTGCTGGAGCCCAAGGCGAGAGGCTATGCAGTACAGATGTCTGAGTTTCAGTGGGACGAAATGAGTATCCACCCAGCATGGGAGGGAGGGGCATGGTGTGGACTGTGGGAACTCAAACTGCATGAGGAGGCTGGCCTGGCAAGGGGCTTAGTGCCCAAGTAAACAGAAAACTGGCCTAATGCAGGAACGAGTACCACAGAAAGGGGATAAGGCAGGTAGTCACCCTGAAGGGCAGTGTGGAACTTAATGTGCGAGGAGTGAATTGACCTGTAAGATAAGGTACTGGCCCCTGGAATGTCAGAAAGAGGAGAATTTAGGGGCATTTGTACAGGAAATGTACATCTGTCTCTGCAGTAAATGATTGAAGAAATCTTTACTGGAACCAGGATACAATACTCACAGCAGAGATGAAGACCAGAGCTCCCCTGAAGCAACAGCAGCCATTCTGGATGACAGCAAGGCTCCGAGCTCCTCCTATGATGAGAGCAGCTGAGTTCCCTTCAGGAAAATCAGCTGCAACAGAGCTTTTCCTGGGAAACAACCAGCAACTATCTTCTGCTCCCATTCTCCTTTATGTTGTAGCAGCAACAATTCTCAGGTGGATCTTCTATGCCCAGAACCACACCAACTCAGTCCACCTGGGCGTTCCTGTTCAAGTTGACCATATCAGTCCACCACAGCATCTATGGAGGTTAGGTCAAATAATAAAAGTACTAAGAAATTAATGGCCAGGTTTCTTGCTCTAGAAATTAATTATAAGTAAGGAAAGGCAGAACATTAGAATGAACTTTTTAATACATACAGGTAGATGGGGCTTGAGGTGGGAAAACACAAAGCTCATAGACAGTAGTGTCCTGAACCAAATCAAGGAAGAAGCCAAAATCTTTCCAGTGCACTACCCAGTAGGTCCTCAAAGTAGGGAGCAAGGCCCAGAATAGAGCTCAAATTGACATCTGCTTGATACAAGGGGAGATCAAAATATGTAGTGGATGCTTATGTTGTAAAAATTCATTATAGTAAAATACACATTGCCATGAATGCCCCTCAAAACACTCTTTCCTTGGAACACAATTACCCCCTTATGCTTCCCACTTTCTGAAGCAGTTCTGAAAGTCTTTTTTGTAAGTGTTTTTAGTTACGCTGTTGTGGCTGCTTTGATGTCCTGAATAGATCTAAAATGTTGACCTTTTACATTCATTTTGACTTTGGGGAAGAGCCAGAAGTTGCATGGTGCTAGATCAGTGACAAAAGTGCCAAACCTGCTGTAGACCATACATATCCCTACAACCCTATGATGGGCACAGCTTGGCAGTTCTTCCAGAACCCCACCTGCCACGTCTACGGCATCAGCAAGATCCCTCAGGGCAAGCCAGATTCTCGACCTTACTCTCTTCTTGATATCCCTATCCAGGAGTCTACCCATGTCATCAAAACAAGTAAATTGAACCAAATTTTAAATATTCCCCGAAGATCTTTTTGGTATTGCTGTGTTTATTTCAAAAGAGCTGGTTTTCCTAATTCCCAGAGATCACAAAGAGTCCTGTTAGAACATGAATATATTTAAATGTTCACTAGTAATTTAGGTCACTGTTAGGCGGGTTAGACATAAGTGTTTTAAGTATCATAGCAAACCTCTTGGGTTCATTCCATCATTGTCCACCCATTAGTGTACAGTATTGGTTTGGTTGTGTTTTACATACGTAGATTTATTTGAAAATACCACTTGCTTCAACTTTATCTACAATTCAGAAAACTAGAGATCAGAGAGATTAAATTACACATTGCAGGTTACACAGTGTCTTAGTCATCTTAGGCTGCAGTGATCATAAACTGGGAGGCTTAAACAACGAACATTCACTTCGCAGTGTCCTGAAGGCTGGGAAATCCAAGATCAGGGTGCTGGCAGTTTGTGTTCTTGGTTGGGTCTCATTTCCTCATTTGCAAATGGTTGCTATCTCCCCATGTGCTCACATGATGGAGAAGAATCTCTGACGACTTTTCTAAATCCTACAAGGGCACTAATTCCACCACAGAGGCTCCACCCTCATGACCTTATCCAAGCCTTATTACCTCTCAGAAGTTCCACGTTCCCATTGGAGGTTAAGGCTTCAACATATGGATTTGGGGAGGAATGAGACAGTTCAGTTTTTAATAGTGCACAGTTATCGAGAACTCCGATTCATATTCTCATTTTCTCCATTCAGGAATTATTTTCCTACATCCTTCTCACAGAAACTGTGCTCCATTCCAGAATATTGTAGTAGATTGTTCTGCCCGACTACTATCTTGCCTAGAATAGAACACATCTATTTGTTTATAACAAATAGCGTAAAATTTAATCAGCGTAAAATTTAATCCTCACCATAAAAACTGTATCCCGAGCATTTTTCCAAATGCTTATAGTGGTGATTATTAGATCTTTTTTATCGTAACTTACTTGACAGTATATAATGATGATTGCATTTACTTTTGCTGGCAAAATCTCTTGGGGGATATTTGTCTCAAAACTGCAAACATCCATTAACTTGAAGGCAAAATTTGCTCAAGACTAAACCTTAGTTGCATATTAAAATCATTCTTTTCATCTAAAATTAAAGTGAACATTGACCAGTGTGAGATTAAAAGTTTTCTCTTTTTTGTTTAAACTAACTATTCCTTTTGACACAACATCTAATGTCAAAAAATATAACACTTTCATTTCCAAACACTTAGCAAGGAATTTTAACCACCACTCATTAGAAATAAACCTTTGAAAAGTAAAACATGTTACAAACAATCTGCTCCCATGGGTAAATTATGCTTTCTGTTTAAGCTTAATCTTTAAAAATTTTAAATATTGATACAACACCTGGACTATCTTAGCCATTATCTTGTTCTACATACTTGAACTAGGGCCTTTTGTACAGTTATTCTTGTTTTATACAGTATTTCTGTTGCATAAAATACTAGATATTCTAACAGTGTAACTAATGTGAGCTTTTCATTATATGATGTCTTAAGGAAAATTAATGAATTAATGTCTAAGTTTCTGCTCTGTATTTGTCTCTTTTTTCCTCTTTAACTTCTGCTGCCCTCAGAGTATACAAACTCTCTCTAAAAGATGGTATCCTAAAAATGTTCTGGTGTTTTTGGCTTATGATTAGCAGAAATGTATTCTCACAGTTCTGCAGGTTGCAAAGTCCAAAATCCAAGTGGCAAGAGATTCAGAGTCTGTTGTGGGCTCATTTCCTGGTTCATTCATATTCTCCCTGTGTCTGCACATGACAAAAAAGGCAAGGAAGATTTCTTGGGGTCTCTTTTATAAGGGCACTAATCCCATTCATGAGGGCTCTGCCCTTATGATCTAATCACCTCCTAAAAGTACCACTTCCAAATATCATCACTTGGGGATTAGGCATTAAAATATGAGTGTGGGGGACAGAAACATTCAGTCTATAGCAACCGAGTTTCCCAAATGCCATTAAAAGTGAAAACACAAACCATGGTGATTATAATGCAGCACTCAAGCATTGGATCCCTGGGACATATAGATCAATATTTCCAGAAGTGTTCCTTAAAATATCAAAACACTATTTTGCAGTAAAAGAAAAAATGGTAATAAGGCCAAACAAGTTTGGGAAATTCTATTGAAAACAAAGGAAAAATTTTATTATAAAACATGCAGAAAAGGATAGAAATTAATAATAAGTGTATATTTATTAATCAGATTTAACAGATTATACTCTGTTAGAAATTATATTTGAGAACTACTTCTTTAGGACTTCTTTTATCCCGGGAAAGGCAGTGGCATTAACCATTTACTCTAGGCCTCCTTTTTTCTTCTCTTGGAAATTATTTCCCCACTTTTAAGATGGCACATTGACCATCCTGGATCTTCCTCATTCTCCATTCCAGGTGCTTCATTTCCTACACTGTGTTTCTATATGTGGGTTCTGCAGAGAGGCAGAACCAATGGTGTGTGTGTGTGTGTGTGTGTATGTATGTGTGTGTGTGTGTGTGTGTGTGCGTGTGTGTGCATGTGTACTGCAGGGCATTGGTTCATGTGACTATGAAGGCTAATAAATCCAAGGTCTTCAGTGATTAAGTTAGAGATTAGAGAGTCAGTAGTATAGTTCCAGTCTCAGTCTAAAGACAAGGAACCAAGCCCATGACATAAGGTCCAGACCAAATATGAATCCAAAGGTGGGGGGAGAAGACTGTTGTCCCAGCTTGAAGACAATTGGTCAGACTGTTAATTCCTTCTTAGTCATCTTTTATTTTATTCAAGCCATCCGTGGAGAAGGCCCACTTACATTAGGGAGGGAAATCTGCTTTACCCAATCTACTAATTCAAATGTTAATCTCATCAAGAAATATTCACTAAGACATACACAGATACAATGTTTAACCAAATATCTGGACACCCTGTGACCCATAAATTGACACATTAAATTAACCATCATGAATCTTTCTTGTCAGCGTGGCTCTCAAAACACATTTCCTTCAACTATACTTAATCTCTACGTAAAAACAACAAGGTTATAATTCTACCTAACATGATATAGTTATCCTGCATATAATTTGAAATATATTAACTCCTTGGAGTAGGGGATAAAATAGACTCCTTGATATTCCATAATTTAAATACCATGATGTGATTTTTTTTTTTTTTTGTGGTGCCAGGGATCGAACTCAGGCCCTTGGGCTTGCAAGGCAAGCACTCTAATCACTGAGCTAAATCCCCAGCCCCGATGTGATATTAACAATGCTTAAATACAATGAAATAAAGTCAAGACATCTTATGTTACATAGTAAAGGAGAAAGAGAAGGAAGAAAACAAAGACAGGTGATATAGATATTTGGTGTATATATTCATAGCAAAAGAAGGAGGAATAATGATCAGTCTGTAGCTGGTACGGTATTTATAGCCATCTTCTTCCATTGTCTAATCTGTGTTCCCTTTGTCTTCAACAAGCATCTCAGAAGGTCATGGCTCTGGTGTGGTGATCCAAGCCTTCATCCTGAAGTGGCTGGGCCACTAGAAGTCCTCCTGGGATTAGACTGGTGTAGTCTTCCATTGTGCTCCTATTGCAGGGCATGGCAACACTAAGAGAAGCGCCAAAGCATCTCTTGTATTCCAGGCCTACTCCTCCTTACCTCCAATGTGGCATAGCTGTCCACTTTCTCCTTGGTAGGGAGGGTCAGTCACCCCAGCCAGCATAGTGACCCTCTTCTTTGCCTGCTGATTCAGAAACATGAGGACACCAGACTGGCTGGATGGCAATCTTATCTTCTAGTTCAGTGAAATCATTGTTCTATCTCCTGGCAAAAACTGTCCTATGTTTTGGAACTAAGGCCTTGTGGCCAATATTTTTAGGAGTGTTCCTTAAAATAGTAGGCCAGTAGCATAAAGCATAGAAACAGGAGGCAAAATTTTTGAAGATGGATTGCAAAAAAAAAAAAAAAAAAAAAGTAAATAAATATGCCATTCCCTTGAATATGCCAATCCAACCCTTCTTGATTCCTGAACCAGCGAATCCTGGCTTTGAGAGAAACAGCCTCAGATACAGTGGTAGATGCTGATTCAGAGCACATATAGCCTTTTGGAGAACCGTGCCCCCTGTCCAACAAGACATTGCCATCTACCTAATGCCCCTAAATCCTCTTCTTTCTGACATTCCATAAGCTAGTCCCTCATCTTACTGGTCAATTCACTCTTCACCCACTAAGCTGCACCACAGCCTTTCAGTGTGACTATGTGCCTGCTTCTCCTCCTGGGCTCCTCATTCCTGCATTAGGCCACTTTTCTGTTTGCTTGGGCTCTAACACTCATGCCAGACCAGCCTCCTTATGCAGTCTGGGCTCCCACAGTCTATACCTGGGAGGACACTCACTTTCTCCCATTGAAACTTGGATATCTGCATTGAGAAGCCTCCTAAGGGGTCCCTTTCCTTGCTTTGCTTGGGCTCCAGCAGCCTTCTGTGATCCATTGCCCACACCCCTTCCAGGTACCTACTTTGTTCCACTTTACCCAATGGCCCTTGGAAAGGGCAGGGATCCAGGCTTGCCCTCTATCATTCTTTTGTTTCTGGCAGAAGACCAGGCCTATCTAAAGATTGAGATGTAAGCTTTGGCACCTAATGTGTAATGGGCCAAAATCGAACTTCCAACTTTTATTACATATTTCCATCCAGGAAAAAGAATCTTTTCCATCTGTGCAACTTTAGGGTATGGTCTCCTGGTTGCAGAACTCACTAATGGACCCACCTATTTATCCACTGGCTAGGTGCACCAGAGGGAATTGCCTGATTTAGCTAAAAGAAAATCGGCCTTTCACAGAAACATTTTTCTCATTCTTCATTTTCTTATTTTCAAAGCCTCAAGAAATACCAGCGTCTTGACCTTATCAGGAACCCTTTCTTCAGCTTGACTGAGTAACTTTGGCATTTAGTTCTTGCAGAATAACATGCCCAGTACACATGTGTATACTAAGGGCTACATAGTTGCTTAGGAGGTATTGTTATTGTTACTTGTTACCGCACATAGTTGTGTGACAGTCACATAATTCTGTGATGCTTAAATTCTGTCAAATTTAGAAGATTTATACTGTAAATGTTTTTCTTCCCTCCCATTTGTGCCGGATTTATTTTTGTTTGTTCTCTGCTGTGTTTACAGCAAGAATTCCCACATGAAATGTAGCACTGTCCAAGAAATCTAACAAATAAGTAGGGAGAGCTAGCACTACCAGAGAATATATTTATTTTTCACAAAGTTCTCTTTGAGAGATGGCTCATCTTGGAGACCAGGGAATTATAAAATTTTAGAATTATATACTCTTTGTGCTAGAAGGGATTTAGAGTTCTCATCTTCAACAGGTTCCTCTACCCAAGTCAATATCCTGTCTAAATACAATTATGCTCTTTCATAGTCAAAGGATAGGAGTTCTTTCTGGCCAACCTTCTCCATTTTAGCTCTTCCTTCATCCTTTTTGCTGATCTTTTATGAAATATGTGTGGTCATACTCCTAGTACCACTCTAATACCACAGAGTGTTGGAGAAAAGAGCTCTTACCATGAACACTGTAAATTGTATTTGGTGGTGGTGGGCTTCTTTTGGCTGGCAGAGAATTACAAAATCTTAAAATTATAGTTTTTGTGCTGGAAGATATTAGAGATTTTTCCTTACCTAAAGCTGAACTCTTGTCTCTGTTGATTTCCTCATTGGTACCTGGATTGTGTCATTTAAGGTCCAGATGAAAATATCTGCTTGGCTTCTGGTGTTTCAGTGTATTTCCAACATTTCCTAGTCTCCTCATCTCAAGACCTACCCTGCTCATTTCTAAGAGTCTCACTTATCTCTACATGAGTCCAGAGGAGTGGAGAGTGGACTGCAGCTGTCTCTGTAGCCTTCACTGGCATCGTACACCATTAGGATCCATTTCAGTTCCTGTGGGATGGAGTTGACTTCCTTGCAGTTGTGGATTCTTTTACTAGTGCTCTGCCCCTACTAGGAGCTTAGAAATTTTTCTCTCATCTTTTGTTCTCTTGTTACATCCCCTCATTTCCCTGGAGATGTGGGGTTTTGTTCCTCTTTCTCATTCCATAAAGTTCTCTGCCATAGAGCGGGTGCTAAAACATATTGATAAGATAGAGTATCCTTGGTTGTATACTTACAGACTTATAGAGGTATCCGATTTTCTTAAAACTGCTCCTTCTGTGTCACATCTTGTCATTTTTGTTGCTTAGGATGTCTTGCACAAAATAACCACCTGGTAATTATCTTTGGGATTGAATCTGGAGTCACCCTTCTCTGCCCTGATGTTCTTTCCAGATTGCCATGTTGGCAACAGCCAGTGTTCCATATGGAACTAATTCATAATATTTCCAAGTGTAATCACATACGAACATTTAAAAATTCCCAGAATGTGTTCTATAACAATGGCCTTATTCCTTAGGAGAGAATGTAAGCTCATAGTAATTGCACATAAATTCTTTGAAACATTTTATTCCACATTGAAATGTAGAACATCTATCTTTTAAATAGTTCTGTGCTGTGTCATATGGAATTAATGAGGTGTGACATGTAAAGTAGGTGCTCAAAAAATGTTAAGTGAACTAGTGAATAAATCAATAACTGCCCACATTTTGGAAAAGGCATCAAAATCCCCACATATTGGGAAAGGCATTATATAATCTTATTCTAGTAGCCTCTTCTTTCTCTGCTATACAGACAAAAGTGCAAGAATACTTTCCAGATAAAAGTCTGAATCCACTTTTGCAAGAATCAAACATCTAGTTTGTGGGTAGAGGATCCATTTAGAGACTTTTTTACCCTGTACCATCTTGTTAGAATTCATAGTTGAGAATAACTTAATCATACAATGTGGAAAAAATAAACCCCTTAAACTTGATATTGAAAGTTATATGGTGGCAATACACTTAGGAGTTTAGTTGTAACTGTCTGACCATGAATCACAAAAATAATCACAAAATTTTAGCTATGGAAGAGGCCTTTGGAAATGATCACATTAAAGACCTTCACTTTATATATGGGGAAACAGAGGAGCCAGAAACTTCACTGGGCTGAGTTGAGTTCCCGCAGAGTCTCTGTAGATTATGAACCCAGTAGTATGACCTTATCTGGAAAAAAGACCTTTGCAACATGTGCTTGCCTGGGAAGAGGGCATACTGTGTTAGGGCAGGCCCTACATCCAAGGAATCATGTCTGTGGGGGAGAAAAGAAGGAGACAGATGCAGACAGGAGGGAAGCAGGCCATGTGATAACCAGCAGGCAGAGATGAGGGGCGCAAAGGAGTGCTGGTAGCCACCAGAGGCTAGGAACAGGCAAGGGGGGTTCTTCCCTAAGACCTTGCGAATGTACGTGAATTTTGAGTTATTTTTTCATGTGGAGTGAGATGAGGAAGGTGTAAATTCATTATTTATGTTTAGATACCCAGTCATGTGTGCATCATCTATTGAAGAGACTTTTCTCATTGAATGGTTTTGGTCTGCTTTTTGCAAATCAATTGGCCATAGATGTATGAGTTTATTTCTAGAGTGTCAATTCTATTATATTCATCTATATGTCTATCCTGTACCTTGAATTTTTGATTACTTATAGTAAGTTTTAAAATCAGGAAGTGTGAGTCCTTGTTTTAGTTACTTTTCTCTCGTTGTTGGGACAGAATACCCGACACCCAAAGTTAGGGGAAGAAAGGTTTATTAGCTCACAGTCTGCAGAGGTTTCAGTCTATAGTCCGCTGGGTCCGAGGCGGCGGGGCTGGCGTGCAGACTGGTGGCCGGCCGCAAAGTAAAGTGAGGAAAATGCAAGGAATGTATGCAAATCAGCAATGCAAACAAGCAGCTAATTAGCCTCTTCCTATATCTTTATCTAGGCTACCTGCCCTCAGGGCAACCCACACTCTAGATCCAGCTATCTCTTACCACATGAGGCTTTGGGGGGACATCTAGACACAAACCATAACAGTCCTGTAACTTTGCTCTTTTTCAAAGTTGTTTTGGCTATTTGGGACCATTTTCAATTCTATATGAATTTGGGTTTTGGCTTTTCCCTTTCTACAAAGAGAATATCTAGAAAATTGATAGGGATTGCATTGAGTGTATAGATCACTGTGGGTAGAATTGACACTTTAGTATTTTTATTGTCAGTAGTATCTGTTCTCTGGATATTTGATAGAATATTTTTGTAAAATTCTCTGGACATGTATTTGGTGTTTATTCCTGGGCAGATTTAAAATTCATATTCAATTCCTTTTATTGCTTTATGTCTCCTGATTCATGAACATTTATTTAGGTTTTTCCATTTATTTAGGTCTTCATTAGCTACCAATTTTTGTATTCTACTACTTTGCTAAATTTGTTTGTCAGTTTTAAGAGACTTTTGGAACTCATGAGGCTTTTCTAGATAGAGGATCATATCATCTTCAAACACAAAAAACTTGACTTCCTCCTTTCCTATTTGTGTGCCTTTTATTTCTTTCCCTTGCCTGATTGCTCTGGCTAAAGTTCCAGTACTATATTGAATAAGAGTAGTGAGAGTATATACAACCTTGTTTTGTTTCTTATTTTAGGGAAAATGCTTTGTTTTTCCCCATTCAGTATGATGCTGGGTAGGGGTTTGATGTTATTTAGTGTTTTAACTATGAAGGATGTTGAATTTTATTGATGCCTTTTTCTGCATCTACTGAGATGATCATGTAATTTTTATTCATGATTCTATTTATGTGATGCGTTACATTTATTGACTAGTGTATGTTGAACTAACTTTGCATCCCTGGAATGAAATCAACTTGGTCATGGTACTTGATCGTTTTAATGTTTGATGGTTAATCTTGATTATCAGCTTGACTGGACTGAGAAACACAAAGGAAATTAATAAAACACTGGGTGTTCTGGGTGTTTCTATAAGGCTGTTTCCAGAGATAATTGGCATGTGGGATGGCAGACCAAGGTGGGAGAGCAGTTCTGAATGTGAGCAGCACCATCTAATAGGCTAGGGGCTTAGATGGGACAAAACTGGACAGAGGTGGAAGGCAGCCAGTACTTACAAGCTCAGTTCGGCTCGAGTAGGCGCGTCTTTCACTTTGGCCATTGTCTGTGGACATCAGATTCCAGCTTCTTCAGCCTTTCAGCGTGACTCATGCTGCAACTCTCCAGTAAGCTTCTGGGCCTTCAGCCTCAGTCTGGGCTGCATACTTGGTTCTTCTTGTTCTGAGACTTGCTGTCCTGTGTGCAAATGGCCATTATGGGACTAGCCAATCTCTGATCCTCTAATCCCCTTTTATAGTTAAATATATAGTCATTGATTTTGTTTTCTAGAGAAACCAGAATAAAGCAAATGTGATACTGAACTCAATTTGCAAATATTTTCTTGAGGATTTTTGTACCTGTGTTCATCAAGAATATCAGTCTATTGTTTTCTTTTTTGTCATTGTATCCTTCTTGGGTTTTAGTAGCAGGGTAATACTGGCTTTGAAATGCTAAGAAAAGGCTATAAAGAACGATGAGAAAAACACTGCATTACAGAGTTCATAGTTTGGTACAAGGTTTAATGTGCTGTAGGAACACAATATATTGCACATTGTTTAAAAAAGCATCATATTATATAAAAGTCACCAGCAGAAAAGTGCCAGTAGTTTGAGTGAAATTGGTGTCTTCAGATAAAATTTTAGCACTTAAACGTCTGCTATTGTAACGTATGGGTTATATTAGCATTATTTATACATGCACACATACACACACAAGGTAAGTGGAGGAGTTACATCAAAGTTCCCGTCTTTTTTGAAATTACGTCTTTTTTTTTGCTTTCAGATTTTCTTGTACCTCAGTTTAAGAGATGTGATAATATGTGGTCAAGTTAACCACTCCTGGATGTCGATGACACAAATGAACTTGCTGTGGAATACGGTGAGTAGACAAATCCTCCCTGAACTATGTGCTGATGCTCTCCTGTCAAGGTGAACAGACTGGCAGGGCGGCCTTGGTAGGGACCTCCTTCTCCCAGCTCTATCCTCTGTGGCCACCAGCTGCGAGTACATTGGCTTTTCTTAGTTCTGGACACAAGCCTGAAGGAAAAAATAAAAAAGATAGTGATGTTATTTTAAGAGACACATTAGTATTCTAAAATATAAATTGCAGATATAAATTGACTATTATTTTTGGATTGAAGCAAAGCCCCTATTATTGAAGAATTTATATTCCTTCTGGTTTCATTATTAGTGTGTATTCTGTTTTATGAGCACAGACTGCATGTTGAGCCCGTGACTATGAGAAAGACAGTGTAGAGTGTGTGGTTTGTAATGACCTTTTAATAACTCAAAATGTGGAGGGATTAGTGCTACAAAAACCAGGATGATCTCAGTGTAAAACTGACAAGAACAGGGTTTATGCGAGCTCAGAGTGGCCAGGGTTGATTGAAGCCGTAACACTAACGTCATAATATTGAGAATATTTTTGCTCAAAGTTTAGTCTTTTAGATGAAATATCCAGTTTGTTGTTTTATTTTGTTTTTGTTTTTGCTTTCAGTGCTGGGGATTGAGCTCAGGGCCTTGTGCTTGCAAGGCAAGCACTCTAACCACTGAGCTCAATCCCCAGCCTCAAAATATCCAATTTGTGAACATCTGCTTTCTCGTTTTATCATCTCTCATTGCCTACTGAACAAAGCTATTTTTTGTGCTAAAATACTTGTTATAAGTACACCACATTTGAACACTCACTGATAAAGGCAGAAATAGGATTGATGGGCAACATATAATCATGGAAAGAGAAATTTACTGAACATATAGAAACTTAACCTCCTGCTCTGGCTGTGGTCTTTGCTGCTGTGTGCTCATATTCTCTACATTTTTATTTAGCGAGGTCTCTGGACAGAGTGATGGCTTTTCCTGGCTCCTGCCAGATTTCTGCGGGACCTGTCCTGACTGTAATAGTGCACATATTATTTCCCACCCAGAGCATTTGGATTCATTTCTTTTTTTTTTTTTAATTTTTAAAATTATTTTTACCAAGAACATGTATTGGTACATTGTATACATAATGATCATAATCAACATGGTTATTTTGTACCTGTACATGATACATTTTGGTTTTCCCCCCTCTTCCCCCTTTCCCCTCCCCTCCCTTCCATTCACCCACCCCTCCCTATTTGCAACAAGTGTAGCTACACTTTACCATTTTTTCCCCTGTCATCTTACTTTTCTTTTAACCTTCTTCTTTATCCCCCTTTTCCCTATCTAGTTCTCTCTTTTGAATACTATCTCTCTTTTTTCTTTTTTAAACAAAATATCTATTCTACCCCTTTGTCCTTATTTACACTTATGGTTTCTCATATCAGAGAAACAATTCAATGTGTACTAATAAGTGTCTGATTTATTTCACTTAATAGTACGTTCTCCAGGAACATCCATTTACATACAAATGACTCTAGTTTATCTTTTTTTATGGCGGTGTAGTACTCCATTGTGTAGAAAAACCACATGTTCTTTAGCCATTCATCAGTTGTTGGGCATTTAGGTTGTTTCCAAGACTTAGCTATTACAAATTGTGCTGCTATGAACATGGTTGTGCATATATCACTGTGATATGATGATTTTAATTCTTCTGGGAAGATACCCAGCAGAGGAATAGCCGGGTCAAATGGAACCTGTAGTTGTAGTTTTCTGAGGAATCTCCACACTGATTTCCAGAGTGGTTGGACCTGTCTACATTCCCACCAACAGTGCAGGAGGGTTCCTTTTTCCCCACAGCCCCGCCAGCACTTGTTATTGGTTGATTTCTTGATAATAGCTATCCTTTCTGGAGTGAGATGATATCTTAGTGTTGTTTTGATCTGCATCTCTCGAATGACCAATGATGTTGAACATTTTTTCATATCTTTATTTGCCATTTTTATTTCTTCATCTGAGAAATGTTTATTCATTTCAGATGCCCATTTTTGGATAGGGTCTTTAAATTTGGGGGGTTTGATCTTTTTGAGTTCTTTATATATTCTGGATGTTAGACCTTTATCTGAGGGACAGCTGGCAAAAATTTTCTCCCAGTTTGTGATTTTTCGCCTTACTCTATTAGTAATTTCTTTTGCCGTGCAAAAGCCTTTTAATAGGATGTGGTCCCAAGCATCAATTCTTTGAATTGTTTCCCGTGCAGCCTGAGTTTTATTCATAAATTTTTTTCCAACCCCTATGTCTTGGAGAGTTCTTCCTATTTTATTCTCCAGGAGATTTATTGTTTCTGTTTTTATGTTTAGGTCTTTGATC
>PVJO010027929.1:0-18956 GCA_004026905.1 Hystrix cristata
CCTGGGTTTAAGCACATTGGTTTGCAGACCTTTCTTCTTTGCTCTCAATGCATCTTGATTCTACTCACTGCACTTACCAAATTTAACTGAAATTATTGATATCTTCCATGTTGGACTGTTAGTTTCCTGGACAAGAATCATTTCTTATTCATCTTTATGTCCCCACTGCTTAGAGGGGAACCTGGGACAGAGTTGAAAATTTCCCAGATTTTTTATGGAACAGACAATTCCATTTGCTTTAACTGCTAGTTACTTACTGTTTGAGTAAAAACTTACTGTTTAACTTACTGTTTGATTCTCTGACCATCGGGAAAGAGCTAATATTCTAATGCCTCTTCAAGTCCAGTCATTGCTACAACCACAGTCTAATACTGCATTCATTCTTCTGGCTTATGAATAATTCCTGTTGTAAGGTTAATATGAAATTTTATTCCTGTGATTTCACAGAGAATATAAATTATATTTGCATATACCACTACCCACAAATACGTATTTGATGAGCTACTAATAATAGCTAATCTTTATGTTGGTTAAATGCTTCTTTAATGTCATGAGCATTTCAAAACTACTTTCTTCTGATATATTTATAATGTTAAAAACGTGAAAAATTAAATTAATAATTATCTGCTAAATTCAATATATAAATGAAGAACCAGGACAAAACCTGAGTGAAGCAAAATCCAAATGACTTTTGTAATATTTGTATTATTTTTAAATAGGAAGATCAGGACAAATTATTGTATTCTTTTCCCAGGATTTACATTTTTATATAATAAGCATCCACAGTGCTCTTAAAATTCTACATTAAGGAGAAAAAATAATATACATAAATGGTGACATATAAAATATTTATAAAGTATTATATATAATAGCCTAAGACATTAAAGTAAAGAACATTAAACTAAGAAACAGAAAAAGTCCTTTAGACCCTAATCCTGAGGACAATAAAACTCATCTGAATTTCTTTTTAAAGTGTTTCTGTTAACCTCAGATCCAGGCTCACAAAGAATTATACTCTGTGACTCTGAGATCAGCAAATAGAAAATAAACTAATTGTAATATGGTTGGATGGACTAGAGTAAGTCAAAATTTGAAGTAATTTTGTTAGTAATCCCTTTTTTACTTCTATGACTCTTATTTGTTTTTTGGTTTTTTTTTTTGTATTGATACCAACCTCTTCTCAAAGTCTTGTGATTTTTATTTATCTTGAGATCTTGAGGGCAGTATTTTCTTACTGCCTCATTTTAAGGACATTAGCAAATAAAAGCCCATCAGAAGCAAAATTCTAAAGGATGAAGGTAAGAAACCACATTCCATGGAGATGATTGATTCCAAGAAATGAGAAGACTTGAAAACCATCTGTAAATCAATAACTTCTCAAGCAGAGTTGGTGTGACCACTAAAGAGGTCCCTAAGGATGAAGTAAAACCACAGTAAACAGAAGAAAACTGTGGCCTGTGTCATTTGTACCTTCAAACTTGGTGAGACTGAAAATATTTCATCATTACTTGGATTATTAATACCAAATCAAAAATACTATGATAGAGAGACTGCTATATCTTTACCCGCCTCTTGTCTAGGTCTCTGCAATAAGATTCAGTGCAAGTCATTTAGGTTTTTTTTAAATCATTTTATTCATCTATAAATAGTGTCATACGAACAGCCATAAGTTCAGCTTGAGGAGTCAGTGAAGACTATATTGCAGCGCATAGTGCCCACTATATGGGGGTTATGCAATATAAATTTTATTTATTATTATAAAGTTTATTAAAAAATCCTTTTATACAGGTCTAATGGGAAACTAAATCTGATTACTGAGATTCCACATTATATGATGACTAGTAAATGAAATCTTCAAATTTTCTGGATGTAGAGACCAGAGCTTAGAAAGATTTCAGTTGAAACTTTCTTTCTGGGTTTTAGTTTTGGAGGTTCAAGACATATTCCCACATGATTTGAATTGTCTAGCATCTTAGGCTTCCTAAACTAAAAAATTCTATGTGCATATAACTTTGCTATATCTTAGATCTTTTATTAAAATCCAATATTAATTTTAGTTTTTTGAGGAATCTCTATATGGTTTTCAATAATCATTGTAATAATTTACATCTTCCCAAAGAGTATCCAAGAGTTTCCTTTTCTGTACATCTTCCTCTGCACTTGTTATCTTTTGTCATTCTGGTAATAGCCACTCTTACCATGTTGGAATGACATATCACTGTGGTTTTGATTTCTACTTCCTTGGGGATTAGTGATGATGAGAATTTTTCATGTGTGTGGTTCATGAACTTAATTCTTTTCAAGATTCTGGTTGGAAACTGAATTGGTCAAGAACTGAATCAAATTTCCCCATAAAGTCAACATTGAACCTGATCATTGAATTTGACTCAGTTCTAGTCCAATTTGGTTTGCAACCAGAATTGTGGGAAGAATTAAGTTCATGAACTGAGGTACTGCTGTATCTGTTAGCCATTTGTATTTGTTCTTTTCAGAATGAGTACTTAGATCTACTGTTCATTATATTATTTGGATATTTGCTATTGAGTTTTTGCAGTTCCTGATATATTATTGGATATTGAATGTAAATCCAAAGAAAATCAAATCAGTATGCTGAAGAGACATCTTCACTCCTTTGTTTATTGCATCTCTGTCTACAATAGCCAAGAAATAGAAATGACCAAAGTGTCCACTGACTGATGAATAGAAAAATAGGATGTAGTTCACACACACAGTGGAATGGTTTTCAGCCATAAAGAAAAGTGAAGTTCTGTTATTTACAATAACGTGAAGATCATTATGTTAGCTGAAACAGGCCATGTACCTAAAGACAAATACTACAGAATCTTATTCACATGTGGTATATCAAAAAGTTAACTTCATAGAAGTTGAGAGTAGAATGGTAGTTACTGGAGTCAAGAAAGAGAAGGGAGGGATTGAAGTGAAGAGATTGGTTATGATTACTAAATTATAGTTAGATGGGAGTAAGAAGTTCTGGTGTGCTGTTGCACAGTAGGATCTCTCTAGAAATGTATTATATATTTTAAAAGCAAGAACAAAAGTTTTACCATAATGAAATAAATATTTGAACACACAGATGTTTGCCCTGATTTAAACATTACCATTACATCATGTATATATGTACCAAAATATTTTACAGAATGCAAAAAATATGTACTCTGTTAGTGTTTTATGTATTATTTAAAATTAAATAATACTTGCTTAGAGGTATTTCATTTCTGCTTTCTTATACCAGCACAAGTAAGTCATGATTAAACCAGAAATTGAGGTGACTTGAGGAAAGAATGAATAAAATTTATTCTCTTTTTACACAATTTTTACACATATTTACTTCTTTTCTACATATGTGCACATGTATGTAGAGGCAAAACTCTGAAGACAGAAGACAGCTTAGTGGTTGTTAGGAGTTAGGGGAGAAAGAAGGATGAATAGCCAAAGTACGGAGGGTTATTAGTGCACTAACACAATTCTGGGCGATACTGTGCTCGCTTTTCCTTCCTGCTTTAATTTTCACTTTCAGAGTAATTGCTTGCCATAATAAGCAAAATCTTCAGAAACAAATGATAGATTTTTAATAAACTTGTTTTGGATCAGCTATGCCTTTTACAATTTTTGTTCTTTTCTATGCTGTTATTCGTGTATGGAATTTATTTGTACTTCCTGCTCAAAAGTTATGAATTTATGTGCTTTACGACTACTGTTTAATTTTCTATTTTCATACATTTTCTTTCATAAAATAATATGATAAAATCAAACGGTATGAAATCAGTCTTTTCTGGAGACAAGCCGAAGACTATAACATGGTGATTCTGCTTGGCTCCTGATTCAGAGCTGATCACTTTGGATGTATAAATAAAGGTATAGTGCAGTTATGTTGTAGTTTGTTTTAATCATTGAAAATCTGACCTACCCATTTTTTTTTGACCTACCCATTTTAAGCCAAAGCCTGAGTCAGTATCTCCAGTAATAATTGAATAAGCCTTTAATTTCCTTAAATGATAATAATATATGGATGAGATCTGAACATAGCTAGAATAAATTAATAATATTGTTAAAAGGCATACTAATTTCAGTGATTTCTGGTTGAAGGTATTAATAGCTTCAGGAGGAAACGAAATGCCAAACTGTGACGCAAGTTTCACGTTACAGCCAGTACGGATGGAAGATTTATGAAATGGAGGTCAAGAAAATATTAAAACCAAATGCAGCCATGAATTTAAAACTCAAATTAGATCACAGAAAATATAATTATTCCTTAATGATCCAAATTCTGTCAAAACATGGTGCTCT
The DNA here is from genome assembly GCA_004026905.1 of Hystrix cristata. Classification (NCBI taxonomy): domain Eukaryota; kingdom Metazoa; phylum Chordata; class Mammalia; order Rodentia; family Hystricidae; genus Hystrix; species Hystrix cristata. Next base: position 4,309 of record PVJO010027929.1, read on the forward strand.
CCACGGAAAATAGGAAATTTACTAGCCAAGCACAATTCTCTCTTCTGAGGACTCATTTTAAAACTCAGGAGCTGGATTAAATTCACAAAACAACACGAAGAATCTGGGACGCTTGTTATTCAGCATGAAAAGTCATTTTCAGTTTCACTTCCTTGTAATGCCGGAAGGAACTCGAAATGTAATTTTATCTCCATGACTGACCAACTGCATAATTTGTGTGGGACCAAGCTGGAATACTGTGTTTAACTTGCGCTGACTTTGCAGGAAAACACTTTGGAAACACTGTCTTCAGAATGTCTGACCTCATTTACATGACTTGTAATTATCCCGCACTGACTGTAGCTCCACATCTGTAGCGCCGCACAAGAACTGTGTAAAAACAGGGAAACGTGTAGTGTTACTTGGGCTTCTGTAAGTGTGTGGTTTTTATCGACATAGATTAAGCTATTTAGACAAGCAAAAGACAGAAACCTAGTAGAACTGTCTTTTATACAAAGGTGGAAAGAAAGCATTCATGAAGAAAATTATAAAATTTTGACATCGATATGATTGAGTTAGCACAATTCACTGTTTATGTTTATCACTATTTTCAGAGATGAAATACAGTGAAGCCCATTAAATTGATTCTACTTTTGGTGATTTTTTTATTAACCTAAATTAAATTTCAAATTTTATGATCTCGTTATAAACCTAAAGTTGCAGTTACTGAAATGATGATGATAAAGTAGCTCTCATTTATGGAGCACATTAAATCCTTACATCCAGAACAGTAAAATAAGATTTTCTTAAATGCTTAGGTACTTCCCTTAGTGCTTCGGAATCACCTACAGAGTTTGTTAACATGTACTTTCTGCTTCAGCACTTCTTTGGTCAAGCCTAGAATCTGGATTTCTAACAAGATGTTAGGTGGATCTAAGAAAACATAATGAAAGGCAAGCACCTAAACTCTTCCTCGCCGTCTTCTTGAACACTCAGTGCTGGGCATTGTCTGCGCCTTCCCTCTTTTGGTGCACAGCACAGCTTGGTTTGGAACACTCTTGTGTATCCTTTTCAGCCCAGGAAGAGTGAATATATCAATGTGAACAGTGGCTAGCTGAGCTGTATGGGAGAAAGAGGCTTATAGGGTGCCTCAGTTCATAATAAGGGTGTGATCTCATGGGGGAATCCCTCTGTTATAAAATGGTGTCAGTTAGTTACACCCACCGAGAAGATTAGCTGCAGATAGCTTGGAGAATACCATGCTCACTGGATGTGGTCCTACACACCTGAGATTCCAGCAGTTAGGATGCTGAGGTGGGAGGACTCCAAATTTGTGGGTACGTAGTAAGTTCGAACCCAGTGTGGACTTCATAGTGCAACCCTGTCCCCCCAAAATAATAATACAGTAATAGTAAGTAAAAAGAGAATACCGTGATGTTGTGCCACAAATGTCTCTTCCAAGCAAGTGTAAATTGCAGCTCTAGTTCCAGAATTTACTGCACACCGATTATGTGCTCGATCCTACTTTCCAGTCACACCAGCTTCTGATGTTCTCAGTCCTGGGACCCGACAGACTGTAGATAATGGTACTTTAGGGTTCTAGTTCTGCTTTTTATTTGTCTCACCATTTAAGAGTTATAAGAATGTGAGTCATTAATAAAACTACATAAAGTGATTTGGCCAAATTTTGTGCACTTCCACTTATTTTTAATTTAAATTGGTCATAGCAGCCCAGTAATTTTATTTAATTTACATCGAGTATACATAGTTATATGTATTTTTTACTTTTTGTTTTTTAGTAATATATCTGCAGTACATAATGTTTGAAATGAGTCAGACACAAAGGTTTAAATAGTTCATGTTCTCTTTTATATGAAATACCTAAGATATAAATTAAGAGCACAATAAAAGCTAGGTAATAGGGAATAGTTCTTTTTGCCAAAAAACTATATTTCATATGTAGTTTTTGTGCCAAACTTTCTATTAGAAAAGTCAGTCTCCTCTCATATTCATTCTCTACAATTTCGCATGGAGTCACAATCCTCTAGTCTCCTAGCTCATTCTCAATTTGCCTGTTGTCCACCCATATTATCCTCTTTGGAATATTATATTCCATTCCTTCTCTCATTTCTTATATGAGAGCTTCTCAATAATACTTTCTAAGTAATTCTGATTATCTCAGTCCATGTCTTACTGTCCCTGCCCTCGAAAAGTAGCAGTTCTGGAGCAAATTCCTGTGTGCATCTGCATGTGTGTGTGTGTGTGTGTGTGTGTGTGTGTGCGCGCACGAGTGTTTGCATGTACCTCAGTTTTATAGTATTTTCCATATGAAGATTTAATTAAAATTTATAGTGTTGCCAATACTCTTAAGTTACTTTTGGCAACCACTTTCTGATGACTCATGCTCAGTTCGCAGCACCATGACCATAAAATACGAAAGACTATATCACTGGAATGTAGACTATGAAACTCATAACACTAGGTGAAGGCTGAAAACACAACAATGATGCTCTGAATGAGACTCAAATTGCCAAGGGGGTTCTCCTCATACAGACTCACAATTTACTAATTTAGAGGACAAAGACAATGTTATAGTTGATTCCTCTTGTGTTACAAATCCATGAGTAAGTAACATAGAAAATTTACTAGTTGTTCCTTCCTACTTTCTTTTCAGTATCCTACAAAGGTCAGTTGCAGTTCACTTTATTTTCTACTTAACAATTTTCTTTCTTGGACTTTAATAATAACTAGATTTTAAAATCATCAACTTTTAAGCACAAGAATGCATTGCTGTTTTATTCTGTCACATATTTTTCCTCATGTTTAGAAATGGATTTAGAAATGGATTTAGTCTCAGGAAAGTATCAGTTATCATAGGTTTTATATTTTATTTTAGTTAATAACATAAGTGGATTTGGGTAAGAATGAATTTTCCTGCCCAGGCACCTCAGGAAGCTGTGAAATGCTCATATTACAATTTTTTTTTGTATCATGGAAATCATACAATTGGCTAAAGAGACAGAGAGAAGTTGAAGTCTCTCTTAGGAAGTGGCATTTGAGTTGAGGATGATAAAAAAGAATGATAAAAAGATGGCAACGCATCTAGCAGCAGTGCTATGTGGAATCCAAGGAAAATCCTGGTGACCTTGGAGTGGACACATCCCCAATAAGGAATGCAAGCTGTAGACACCTAGACTGTGTCATTGTGAGACTCCAAAGAAAGGACAAAACTGAATTATGCTGTAGCCAAGTGATTACAAAGAGTTATTATTTTATGCTGCCAAACAGGTGGTAATTTGTTATGATAGCTAGAGAAAATTAATGCAACTGAGGAACAGAGTAAATAACTTAAAACGCAGAAAGACAATCCTTTTCCAAAGGACTGCTTGTAGAAAGTTACCATTTGTAATGTACCTCATTGATTATGTGAAAAGATTTGCCTTCACTTTGATTTTAAAAAAAGAGAAATTTAGAGTGAAAAAAGAAAATTTTCAGGGAAGATTTTTGCTTTGTTTCAATATAGATTTGGTTGATTTGCCGAGCAATTTTTACCTGAAAGGTTTAATTATCTTGTCATTTTACTTGTGTTAAACTGTATCATGCCATTAAATAAAGCTAAAAATTAATAAAACTAAGACATTTCAGTCAATACTAAGAAACTAAAGAAACATGGAAATCATTTTGGTTTTTTTTCTGTATGATTTTTACTTGAATCTACAGAAGAGATTCCTAGAATAGTCTGCTGCATTACTTGGTATGCCGGGGGCAAGTCACCTAACATATCTGTGACTTAGTTTCCTTACCTGCTAATATAAACATAATAGAATCCACCTCAGAGACTTGCTATAGGGGTTAAATAAGTAGACAAGCAGGAGTAAGAATGATAGACTCATAGGAACATTGCTTTGTATTATTTGGTTTGTCTGAAGGCATCGCTACATAAGAGATTAGATATGTAAGGAGAGCTATAGATAAATATGCAAAAGCCTAATTCCATGACACTTACTCACTCACTTTGATTATATGTAAAATAGTACTAGTCAAGATAAGCTACTGTTTTTCCTGCCTTCTTTATTTCTATCATTATTTAATTTAGTGGATCTTATACATTCTTGTCACCTGTATTTCTCATTATTATGATACATTACCTTTCACAAACAGAGCTGCTGTATCTCAATATAACCAGTAGAAGTCTATTATATCCTACAATTTTATTGCTTTGTAGGATAAATGTCTGCATTGAAATAAACTGCCTTGAAAGCTTGGGTGAAAAGATTGTAACATACTTGCCATGATAAGATGTTGACAGCAGTTTGCAGTATATAGTAGATCCATAATAAATACTCAAGACAAAAGAGTGGACTTTCTTGACTTCAAAATTCACTATTATCCAAAGCACTTAACTTACCCTTTTCTCGTATTGTTGGATTTTTTTTCCCAGTTCCTCTTTTTGGCTCTAAATATCTGAACATATCTACTATTTATTTGTTCTTTATCACTCTTTTCTTATTTCTGTGTATAAACTCCATTAACTAACTCTATTCTAAAATATCCAAACTGTTTTCTATTCATACATTTTCCTTATGGACTTAAAATATTTTTTCTTAATTCTGAACATTTCCTGTGTTTATTTTATGCTTTTTCTTACATATTTTCTAAGGTATTTCTACCATTAATTAGTTCAGTGGGTCTTACCCTTTTAGCATAGTTTTAAGGCTATCCTTGAACTTCTGTTCTCTGCTGCAATGTCATCAAAACTGCTTGCCTTATAAAGAGCTTTTCTAATAAACCAAGAGACCTAATAAAGACAAGAGCAGACTTGGTTAATTCTTTCCCTTCGTCCAAGAGTGAATTTACTGAAAGATAAAGCAAGAGGTAGAGAAAATGATGCCATTACCGTCACGGTCTAGGGCACTGCTCTTGCAGTGAAATGTCTCACATGCGGCAGGAAGAGCTGGAGCTGATCCGGAAGTTCTTCCTGACCCAAGTGTCCACTCCAGTGCTGAATGTACTGCCTTCTGATAAATGCGAAAGTCGAAACAATTGACCCCAGCACTCCAGACAATTGCCAGTCTCCTCTTTGTGATTCAGTAATTTCGTTTGAATTGCTGAGGGAGAGCTAAATTACCCGCTTTAGGCAGCTGCCTTCCCTGCTGTCTTTTGAGAAAGGTAATAGATAACCTCTGTTATTGCAAATAATGTGTCTATAAAATGTGTCAAAATGCTGCACAGAGCCAGTTTAAATTACAGTTGTTGTTCATTAAGTGGGCTCTATTACTCATCTAAATCAGTTTGACGGCACAAACAAATGCCATGTATCATGTGTACATCTTCTTTTCACTTTTTAAAGACACTTTTCTCAGAAAATCAAGCCAAGATAGTCTTAAAACTTAAGCACTTATTTTTTCAGGCAGTAGAAACTAGGCTACTGCTCACCAAACTGATGTCACCAGACTCTACATCAAATGTCTCATTGCTTTTGAAAACTGTCCTTGTGATAAGAGAATAGCAGGTCTGACCTCATTTGCTTCCATTCCCAAGACCAAGCTGAACTGATAATGGTGTCCCAGCGAGGCACGGAGTGAGGACTGTGAGAAATAAATTTCAGTTTTAATTAAACCACTGTATTTGCAAGGTATTTTTGTTGTGATACCTTGAAATTTACCTTTACCTGCTCTGTGTGCTACTCAGTTGCTATCTCAATGGATAATTTCAAATTAATTTTGTAACAACTGCACTGATGCCAGCTAGAAGGTGCTTGTCAGTTGTTGCCTTGGACCGAGATACGTGTGACCTGCGCTAACAGCTAGGAGACCACAGCTCAAGCTCAGCTCTGCAGCCTGGTGAACTTGAGTTAGTTATTTACCTTATTTTATGCATGATACTTATTGCCAATCAATAAGACCCTGTTTACTTGATTGCTTATGGTCTGTCTGCTTCTCTCTCAGGATGTAAACCACACAAGTAAAATTAATTTAAGTAGTTTTCAACAAAATCGCTTATCTGTGGCACATACAATAGAACTTAACAAGCAATTCACATGAAATAATTATTTGTTGAATTAGTCGAAATTTCCTAGTCTTGTTTATGTAGAATTTAAAAACTGGATACAACAATCTAATAGTTTCCGGTTGTAACATTTTACGGTAATTAGTTTTAATAAAATGTAGAAATTCTCCCAATAAGTTATGGCTTTATTAGTGTAAAAATAAATTATGAATTCACCCTGACACTCAACAACTAAGTAATATATACAGGCACTCAAGCATGCCTGGGAATGAAAAGGACCTAAAGTATAGCGCTCTTGAGGAGGTGGGTTTGGATGGATTTAAGGAGAAATAGTGATAGACTACACAACAATTATCTCACTCACTGGAAATTAGGACTCAGAGTACTATAATACAGTATGGTTAGAGCTAGTGGAGACATATAAAACTGCTATAAGAACACAAAGTATGAATGGAACATCTTTTTCCTGAGGGAGAGGAATGAAGGAAATTGGAGATATTTAAACTGACCTATGCCTTGGAATAAGACTCCTTAGAAAAAAATTTAGAGAAAGGTATTTTGGGCAGATAGATCAACGAATAAGTAATTTGTCTGACAAGAGTGCAAGCTGGAAAAGCTTAGAAATGAATGGGTGGCCATGAAGTGTACATTTCAGTAATAAAGGTATCTGACTTCATTTTGTCCAAACCTCTCCTTCCCAACATCCTCTTCTTTACTTCGAGGTGAGTAATGGCATGATGAAGTTTGTAGAAAAATCACCACAGCAGCAGGGCTTCTGTAAGTGGAAAAGAGAAGATGGAGAAGTAATACAGAGAACTGTGGGGGAGGGTGGTAAACAGGCACTTAGGCAGTCCCTGCCAATGAAAATCAGATTTTAACATACGTAAAATTTGACATAATTTAATTGTTTTCTTGGAAGTAGTCTACAGAACTTCTGTCATACTCTAAAATGTTGTCATGAAGTATTTAATTTCGCATTGGAACCTTGGATGTAATTTCTCTTGATGTAACTGTGACTTTCAGTAAGCACCTCAATTTTGGATACACATCTAAGGAATTTGTATTAGACGAGTCCCTTATTCATTTCTAAAATATATGATTTATAGGATTCGACTAAGTCTATTCTATGTTAAAGTTCTATAATATTAAAGAATTCTCAAATTCAGCAAAATCATCTTCTAAACATTTCTGTTAATGTATATATTTCAGATTTGGAGGGGCTGGGGATTTAGCTCATTGGTTAGAGTGCTTGTCTTGCAAGCATGAGGCCCTGAGTTCGATCCCCAGCACCAAAAAAAAAAAAAAAGAAAAAAAAAGTGGTGTGCAGGATTGAAAACTATGTTTCATTTAGTCATACGTTCAGTCATATTGAGTATTTTCAACTAAAATCTTTAAAGCATGATTTAGCTACCTAAATCATTGGAGTGATTAGGAATGTGGAAGGGAGGCATTTGTTTATTTAAATACTTTAATTTGTCTACATCTGGCCTCTAATCTACCTAGAATTCTTTTCATAAAAGGAAAGTTGTACTGACAACTTTTTATTTTCATTCGATGTGTCTAAACATGTCAAGAAACCTCAGAAAAATTGTTTTTCGAGGAAGGAAAGATGGGAGCAGGTTGTTTTAGTTTTTTCTAATCATTTCCTCTGGACATCTAGGTTGGCACAGGAACATTGTAAGGTTCTTCCCAAGAGATGACAGCAGTAAACTATCTTCTACAGAAGAGAAAAACAATATAAACCAACTGCTAATTGCACATGGGAAACCAAAACCATTAGCAAAGTTATGATTATTCCAAACTGAAAGACAGGAACAGAATTTAGGATTAACTTTTCTTTATTAATCTATATTATTTTATTTCCCTCGGGTCCAAAGTTTAAAAAAAAAATAGGAAGAGGTTCTGATATTCTGCAGTATGGTAGTTAATTTGAGTAAGAACTGCCCAACTGATTGGTTTAGTGTAGTTCTGGGTGTGACTGAATGGTGGACTTACTGAAGAGGGAAGACTCACCAGGTGAGGCGGGTGTGAGTGGCACCAACCAATAGGCGTGTAGCCTGAATAGAATGAAAAGGGAAAGAAGAAGGAAGTCTTGCTTCTGTGTCTTTAGAGGAGCTCCAGTCTTCACCTTCACCTTGGATGTCTGGATCCTTGCTTGCAACGCAGACTTGTCAGTCTTACAGTGTACACTTTTCAGCCTTACAGTGCAGACTCCTCCGCGAAGTGCAGAACTTTCCAGCTGCTGATATGGGCTCACACAGGACTCCACAGTGAGCTCCAGGCCTTTGACTTTTGACTGTATCCTCCAGCTTTCCAGCCTGTAGATGGTCCTTCTGCTGTACTCTTCCACACCTGACTCTGCAGGTAGCTATCATAAGTTTACTTTGTAAATATATATATTCTGTATATATGCCCTGTTTTTAATTCTATATTCATATATATATTGTATATACATATATACAAACCCTGTTTTTCTAATGAGCACTGGCTGATATGTGCAGTTTATATACTTAAGGGTCCTGAAATCTAATGCAATGACACAGGAAAACTCAATAGTTCTCCACTGTCTGTTTTATAAAGTGTGTTATAGTACACGGAACACTTTTCTCTTTCTTAATATTTGTACTGTGAAATTTAGGGAAAGAAATTAATTGTCTTTGAAATGAGGTGTTTTTATTTACTTATCTGCTTGTTTATTTTCGTGTTTTTTTTGTGACTAATAACCAGTTGTTTTAGGAACACTGTGCTTGCTACTAATGGAAAAGTTAAAATGATGCCTTTCTAAAATTAAAATCACTTAGTAACAATTTTCAAAGCCATTAGCCAAAATAATTAAGAGTAGATATGTTATTATAAAGAAAAGTTAAACGTTTATCTATTTAGCATTTGGTGGTTTGGAATTTCAAAACTAAATAGGGGAGTAACCAGTGATTTTTATATTTCATTAATTTCAAAATACATTTCCCATTTTATCAGATTGTACAATCACAGAAGGGTGACAGTGTTTATGTAATTTCTTACTAGTCTAAACCTACCTGTACATAAAACCTTTCCGTAATTTCCTTATGAAATTTTTTTTTGCTTTGATATACATAACTCAGTATTGAGGACCTTTTAAAATTCTCAAATACAGAATCTTAAACGTGTTCATTCATTTAGTTCACAGCATGCCTTCTGATAATTACACATAAGTCTTTTAGAGCATTTTGATCATACAGTATAATTCTCTTTCCACTTTTCTATTCCTAACATGATTGATTACTTCCCACTGGATACGTTTTGTTTGACTACTATTGTCTAATACAATGAAGTGAGTTTATTAGCAATGAAATAGTTTTCAGAACTCTATCTAATACTATAAGTTTGATTTTGAAAGTAACGGTTGAGAAGAATGCTTCTGGATATTAGTAATAGAGGCTAAAATTGAATTCACATTCATGGACGTTGTACAAGGACATTTAGATATCTTCCACTGAACCAAAACATAACACATTTTCTTATTAGTGATTATAAACCTCCCTTTTCTCCCCTTTCTCTTTCTTCCACCCTATTTTCTTCTAATAATTGGTTTGGGAGGGGAGATAAAAGTAGGACTTTTGCCAATATGATATTTCATTTTGTCACATTATGTCTTCCAATCTTTCTGAATTTATATAGACTGAAATGTGAAATAAATCGGACACACATGTTTAAATACTGCATAGTTTCTCTGGTGTGAGAAACTGAAAGTGTAAGTAAAGACTAAAGTGTATTATTGGGAAAGGGAACAGAAATGGAACAGAGGGAGGAGAAATGGAACAGAGGACAAGAGAAATAAGAAATGGAAGGAAAAAATGGAAACAAAGCTTTTGTAAATAGGGAGGGAGGAGGGGGTGAGGGGAGGGGAATGGGAAAAAAAAAGCAACAAGATTTGTCACGTACAGATACAAATCCCCTTGATGAATGTTTGTCACTATGTACATCTAAAATGTACCATTAAAATAAAATTAGAAAATTAAAAAAATGTAAAACTTCAAAGTTCAAGATGCACTCACCTCACATCAATAATTATAGTCATTTTAAACTTAAGGTAGGAGAACTAACTGAAGGTCACTTGAAAAATATTTCTGCCCGGGATATAAATGAGAAGAAATGGCAAATGATTTAGAGACACTTTTAAAGAAAATCATTAATGATGCTTCTTGGAGTATCAGTAAATTGTATAGGTCATCCACTGGGCTAATAATAGTGGTAAACACAGCGTGTGAATGGTTAGTCTTAGATCACGCAAATACCCACTAGAAAGCTTCCAATACAGAAAAGCCTGAAAGGAATCGATGAAAAGGAAAACTACATGATTGCTGTTAGACTAATGGGAGATGCTGGTTTGAATCTGTACTCTGAGAAACTAAATTATTATCATAGAAGTGATTGTTTTGTAGCTTCATCTTTGGCCCGTGTGCTCCTTCTTGAAATAATTGCATCAATCACACAGCTGGTATTGGGATGGTAACCCAGTTTCATCCGCAGCCTCTCTTCTACTTTAGGCACACTTGGAAACACTCAGAGATGTTTGACTTGCAGAACCAGAAGTTAACTCTCCGTAATTAGTTAATGAGCCTATGAGTAAGTGCACTTGTTTAAGTGTGTGTGTGTGTGTGTGTGTGTGTGTGTGTATGTGTGTGTGTGCATGTGGTTTGAAATGTCCTGCAGGTACTAAGTATCTCACGAAAAATGAAAAAGGTACAAAATGTTATAGCTTGGAGGAGCACTATCGTACATCATATCATTGTGCAAGACGATAACATACGGAATTCATGTGAATTGCATTCACCTAAGTAATTAAAATGCATTAATTTCTACTCTATTATACTGACCAATTCAATACTACTACTCAGGGCAATGAATATCATCTTTGAATGGGGGGATCTTTTAAAAACTCCGATGCAAAGTTTACATTTCAGGTCACCTAAACCCATTCAATCAGACTCCTTTGTGAGGTCTATATTATTATTTTGTATTCCTTTTGTTCTATTGAGACACAATATTTGTACATAAATGTGGGATAGAGTATGAAAATTTAATACTGGAGACCATAATGTTAGGTATTATTTGTAAAATCTGACAGGTGACTAATGTCTAGGCAACTCTGAAAACAGGTGTCGGCGTAGGTCCCAGCCGCGAGTCTGTTTCAGATGCTCTCCTGGGGACAGTCATTGAGTTCACGTTGGCGAATATGAGCAATAACTGTCCCACACGAGCAAGCTGTCCAACCTAAGGTAGCTAGATACCAGCTGGGCCAGCGAGGCTGGTTTCTGAGTCAATATTTTTTCTTTCCCACTTTCTCGTTTCATGCATTCTAAATTCTGAATTTTCTAAATGTGAGTTTCTAAATTCTACCAAAATTCTAAAATATTTGGCATTCATTTTTATGTTACTAGAGTAGAATGTTACGCTTCTGTCAAAAGACAACTCTTGCCTATTGAACAAAAAGCAAAACAGAGAAAGTCCTGAAGAAGGCATGTAAGGGCGACTAGAACGCTGGATGAGCGGTGGACGTGCCCGCGGGAAGAGGGGGACTTGAGGGCACTGAAAACTTACCAGCCGACTGTCAGCTTCTGATTGCCATTCCATCGACCTGGGTCATCCCAAGGTACCGTGTAAAATGATAGGTGCTTGAAAAATTTGAAGAAAGACTTATTTACTTTCAAGTGAACCATCAGAAGGGATACTAGCTTTCTAGGGCTTTCCAGAGCTGCTGTGACAAAGTATCACAGGGTGGGTGGCTTAAACGGCAAATACTGATTTTCTCAGAGTCTTGGAGGCTGGAAGTCTGAGGTCAAGGTACTTTCAGGGCTGGTTTCTTCTTAGGCCTCTTTTCTTGGCTCACAGATGGCCGCGTCCTCCTTGCGTCTTCATACGGGTCTTCCCTCCACACATGTCTGTCACTGTAGCCTAGGTCCCTCCTCCCATGAGGCACAAATCAGAGTTGATGAAGGCCATCCCAAGCATTAAATTATAAATTAATTACTTTTTTAAAGACCTTGTTTCCAAATAAGTTACATTCTGAACTACTGGGGGTTAGGACTTTAATGTATGAATTGGGAACGGGGGACACAATTCAGTCCATAATAGGTGAAAATAACACTATGTGGGAATGCTAAAATGTGTGTACTGGGAAAATACTGCTATTCGCTCCATCTAGGATGTGTGTTTTGATCGTAGAATAATCCCAGAAAAAGTAGTGTTCACCGATGCTTATACATCTTATTATTGGTAGGACAAATGTACCGTCTTTCTACATGAAGAACAATGCTCACATAAATGTGTGCCAAAATATATATTTCAGAACGTAACGTTATGTTCTCCAATTAACTTAACTTTTCTGTCTAAACTAGATAATTATCTATCACTCCACTTTATTCTGCTGTTTGAAGGGTTTTTAAATGTCTTTCTGTCATCCTCTCCATTCTATGTGCTCAACAGTTCTATGTAAATATCTCACAGTTAAAATAAGAACTTGGACTAAGAAATTATTGTAAGTCTTTTTACTAACACATTTCATGAGTTTGTTACAGATACACATACGCTTTCTTAATATTACAATATTAAGATTTTCTTAATATTACAATATTAAGATTTTCTTAATATTCCAGTATTAAGAGCTACAGAAAAAAAAGATGGATAATTCAAGGACATTATCAGCACAGCACCAATACAAATGAAAAAAATTAGTGAAAGTGCAAGGCCTGGAGTTTGATCCCAGCACTCACCTCCCCTGCCAAAAAAAAAATCCGTGTAATTTTTAAAAACTACAGGTGACACGACCCCCAGGGGTCTTGGGGGGGAATCCCGTCATCCCTGGTGGGAGTGCCGGGCACCGAGGTGGTGCCTAACACGGGTGGTGCCCGACTCTCGCTCCGACGCGGAAGGTTGAAGGAAAGTCCGATTGTGACCACAGTGCCAAAGCAAAAGTAGCTTTTAATAGAAGCAAGAGCAAGTATAAAGCTGCTATCTCTCAGTGAGATAAGCAGGGACGCCCGAAACTGAGCCACCGTCGGGTACACACGCATTACACCTTTTATAGGACTTGACTAGGGGCCCACTCAGCTGAGGGTGTCATTACTTGATTGGTCCATTGGCTCATTACTAGGGAACATGGGGCAGGGTCTCTGGGGACTTTCCACTAGGGTCTGGGGTCAAGCTTTCTTCTTTCGAACTTCTGTAAAGGCAGTCTTGTAGAGAGGAAATGTGACCACAGGCTGTCATTCTCGCTGGCAGTGTCACCACAAGTGACTGTAGACTGCCATCCTCGTTGGCAGCGTTAACCACAGGAGCTGCTGCAACCTGTTTTTGCTCTTAATAAAGTTCCCTATTTCTCTTCCATGGGGGGCCTCCCGTTCTAGCCCTGCCTAATATCCCCCCTGCCCCTACACTGGGTTGTAAGGTAACTACATGTTTAGTTTTAGTAGAGTCCTGTAGACAGTCTTCCAAAGTGGCTGCTCCGTTTCTATTTCCCTGCACAATGTACAAGCATTAGAGTCGATCCATATCTCCGTGTTTATAGAGCCATCCAGAAAGAAAAGGCTTTGTGTTTTAAAATGCCAACTATGTGGTGCTGAATAAACACAAGATGTGTCAAATTCAGCATGGAGTAAGTCCTTTTAGGTAAAGTAATAGTAAATATACTTCAAGTATTCCGCCATGTTTATATTATGCAATTTTTGTATCTTTAATTATAATCACTACATTTGTGAAAACATACAGCAGTTTTTCAATAATATGGTAATACAATAATTTATGATGCTTTTTGCCATGTTTATGCCAAACTGGACTGTTTTGCTAAAAGTCTTAAGAGATACATTAATTAAAACACCTCTTGTTATAAAAAATATTAACATAAACTACTACTTTTTATTCAAATGAAACAAATTTAAATGTGTACATTGCTCTTCAACAAACTTTTAAGCAGAATTTTTAATACTCAACAATGCCCCTCAAGATATTGTTCCTTTTGGTGGAAGAAGAAATGAAGAAACCAAACTTTATCATGATTTAAAATTAGCCTTATTTCACTTTGATTATCATTTAAATACATTTCAGACATCAACCTAATACCTCAGTTTTTTGTGAGTTTAGCACTGTATGGTTGTAGGAAGAGTCTCCAGGTCCTTCAAATGAATAGTGATGCATGTAGAGGCAATTTCTTCCTGTTATTACACTAAATTGCTTTTTCTTACCAGAATGCTTGCTTGGTCCATTCAGATGGTCCTAGATTAGGAAATTTAGTGTTTTTAAGCTTGGCTACACTAAACCGACAGCATATGTTGTTTGTATTTTTTTCACAAATATGTCTGAAAACACATAAGCATCACATCACTGAAGCAAGGACAAGCGTATTTATTAGTTTGTGTAATGCACTCCAGGTTTTGAAAGGCATCCTGCAAAAGGAGACAGGAAATCAGGAGATCTGGATTTCAGACTAATATCTGAGTGTGAAATATTCATCAGCAAATCTCATTGCCTCAGCTGTAAAATAAGAGGTTAGAAGACGGAGGTTCAAAGTTCCTGAACGCTTTAAAAATAGTTATCTCACATATCATTTTCTTCTGTTTCTAAAGCATCTTGCCTCTCTCTGCTATTGTAGCTTTTGTTTTGAAAGGGGGCATTTGTTTTTATTT
>PVJO010027930.1:0-18950 GCA_004026905.1 Hystrix cristata
GGGGAAAAACCAAGATGTATCATGTACAGGTACAAAATAACCATGTTGATTATGATCATTATGTATACAATGTACCAATACATGTTCTTGGTAAAAATAATAAAAAACATTAAAAAAAAATAAAAGTGAAAGTTTCAAAGTTTTGCCTTTTTTATCCCTAATTCAGGGAGGAAAAACATACTGCTTGACATTAGTGTATTTATGCTTATTAATATTGCTAGGGAAATCATTAAATAAAGAATGTGACATGTATAATTTCTAAACTGCTAGAAGAAAAAGAATCAAGGAACATTAGCAACTTACTCAATGTAGTAGCACAGGAGCAGTAAAAAGATGACAAACATATTTTAAACTGAAAAGATCGAGAAACAAATTACAATACAACAGTAGACATAAATTCACTCCATAAATTTCCATTTACTTCCCCATCACTTAAAATTCCAAGGTCCTCCAATTATTAAAACAAAATAAACAACATTTGGATATTTGTGGTATATACAAAATACACACAAAATGTAACAAAAATGTTCCAAGAAATGTAAAAACATGTATCTGGCAAATTCTAACAAAGAAATACTATATCTACATTTATTTCAAACAAAATATACTTTAAACAAAAAGCACTAATAGGGACTAAGAAAATTCCAAATGATTAAAACAATTCAACTCCACTCTCAGTAATTAATAAAATAGAAGTTAAGCAAGGAAATACAGAACATAACACAAAAAAACAAGATCTAACAAACAAATATAGAGCACTATATGTAAGAACAAATGCATATTGTCCTGAAAGGCATATTGAGCATTTTCCAGGATAGATTCGATTTTAGGTCACCGAAAAATTCTCAGTAAATTTAAAAACATAGACAGCATACAAAATACCTTCTCTGACTGAAACAGGATAAAGTTAGAAATCAATAACAGAAAGAAAACTAGGAAATTCAGAAAGGTGAAAATTAAATGACACACTTTCAAACAACCAATAGATCAAAGAAGAAATAACAAGGGAAATTACAAGTACTTATAGAGAAATGAAAATGAAAACAACATACAAACACATGGCACACAGTGAAATCAGTGTGAAGAAGGAAACTGAGTGATAAAAGTTCACAAAAACCATTTAAAATCAACAATCTAGGTTCACAACCTAAGAAACTAGAGACAGAAGAACTAAATCCAAAGCTAGTAGTCTGAGGCAAGAAATAATAAAGATTAGATTAGAATGTAAATAATTGGCATAGAAAGTAGAAATCCTTGTGAAACTTTTCCAAAATGGAAGAGGAGTGAACAATTCTTAAAACATTATGAGCCCAGTATAATACATATTGAAGTTTCTGAATGCACCTGAAGTATATTAAATATTTATTAAGTATTAAATATTTAAAATCATGGAAAGATCAACATCAAGAAACATGATAATCAACCTGTCGACAGTCACAGACCAAGAAAAAAATATTAGAGGCAGCAAGATAATGGGAGCCCATCCCACACAAAGGAGTTTTTATTATATTATCAGCAGATTTCTCAACAGAAATTTTTCAGGCTAGAAGGGAGTAGTAGGATGGAAAATGCTATAACCAAAACAACCTGCTGACTAAGAATACTATGTGTGGCAAGGCTGCCATTCAAAACTAAAAGAGAAATTAAGATTATCCCACATAACAGTAGAATGTTGAGTTCAGTATCACTGCCCTATTACCTTCTCATTGCCGGAGTCCTTTAACTTGAAGTGAAAGGATGACAAACAGAAAACAAACAAACAAAAAAAACCGCTACACGAATGCAAAATTCTCTGTTAACAGTAAATACACAAATATAGAATCATTTAGTAAGGTAAAGCAAGCATAAAAATCACTTTCAAATCTGGTATAGAATTTTAAAGCTCAAAATCATAAAAGACAATCATATATTTATGTCAATGGGCATGTAATAAAAGAAAAAGTAACTGTGTCCTCAATAACAAGAAGTAGAAAGACAGAAATGTAAAAAGGTGGAGAACTCTTATGGAAGCGATTTAATTATTAGCATTGTAAATAGATTGTTATCAATTTAAGATGTTTTACGTAAATGGAGTGATATAATGAATAAAACATCTAAAGAATACACACAAAGGGAAATGAGAAGGAAACAAAAATATATCATTTTTTAAAAAGCATATTGAACCTCAAAAAGGGATAGCCATACTACATATGTTAAACTCATACAGCTAGAAATTAATGAAGAAGTCAGAAAGAATGCAGAACAAATAATAGGAGAAAGTAATGAATTTGAAACAATAAAACAACGGTGAAGAGCCACGACAACTTGTTTTGTAAATGACTTCCAATACTGCCAAAGCCCTTGCATGACTTAGCAAGAAAAAATGAAATGGGAAAAATAGGCAAAATTGCAATGAAAGGGGAGGTACAACTATAATGTAGGAGAAATTTTTAAATGTTAATATTGAAAAATTGGGCTAATATTTTTTTAAAATTAGACAATGTCTTAAAAAAATCACATACAAAATATGCCAAGAAAAAAATGTAAATAGAGTAATAAGTGTCAATGACATTTAATCATATTTTAAAATCTACCCACAAAAAAATACGAAAAAACACATTTTCAAACCTTAACAAATTCATGGTTTTGCAGAATAGTTCTATCAATTTGCAAGCAACAAATAACTCTATTGTGCCCACCATAAAATGCACTTCTCTGATCTATGACTACAAAGAGTGTAGTTAACCAGTGAGTCCACATTCCGAACTCTGAAACACATCGCTATGCTTACACTGAGGCTACTCTTGCGCAGGGCTGCTCTTGTTCAGTGATTGACATGACAGACATATCAAGACAGAACCATTCCTGGGAAATGCAAGACTGTCCTTACAAGTAACTTTTGCTCAACAACACACCATCGGTCTTATTAAACATTCTGTGATCTACCCAGCACTCAGGCTCTTTCTCACATCCTCCCTTTCGTCCTCTGTTCCTTCACAAAATAGGATCAGCATTGTAGTCTGAAAGCTCTCCTACTAACTCAATTACTCCCTCCCAATTTTCCCGCACTGGAGTTGAGGTAAGGCGAGGATCTGAAATCTATTCACTACAAGGCAGGCTATGAGATCAACATCCATGTTAGTAGGTTGAGCACAGATAGTCCCTGGAAGAAAGTTTAAATTACTAAAAGATTTCACCAGTAATGATGTAAGGAAATATCTTGATGGAGAAAATCCAGTTAAAGGTACACAATGTAGGCATTTGAAAAACTGAGAAAACAATTTTAAATGAAGGTGGAGTTGGATGATTACTACTTTTTTGTTTGTTTGTTTGGGTTTTTTTGGGGGGGTGCTGGGGATTGAACTCAGGGACTTGTGCTTGCTAGGCAAGCGCTCTAACCACTGAACAAAATACCCAGGCCTAATGTTGTGTTTTACTCATACTTTCAGAGGGATTATTAAGGCCATTAACAAACATTACTAGCTAAATATAAGAGCAAGAGGGCATCTTACCTTTAAATGATGTCTGTACATCTAATAGTGGAGGAGCTAACATGGATGAGCACTGGGTCATGATTTAACTGTTGAAAATTATGGAGCTCAAGAGATTATAGAATGCTCAGTCAAAGTAGTTCTGTCATGCTGGAGTAAAGGCCATGGTTGGGAAGACCTGGGGCCCTGAAATACAATCTGGAGGGTGCTTGTGAGGATAATGGGTCTACAGCCCTCTTCCTCAGTAATAAACAGCACTTTGCTATGCTGGAAAATTCCAAAGACACTTTTCTCCTTGAGACAACAGGTGCTCCCTTCATAAGTTGCCACCACTTCCTTTGCTGGCCCCAGACCGGTAAGTAGGGTTAAAGCTCAGAACAAACCAGGGTTTAATGAGAGAACAAATACATTATACACATGGAAGAGTTGCAAGAATTAGCTAGCGTGTCCTAGCAGAAGCTCAGTGAATATGATCAGATTTGAGTTTTGGTAGTATTATATATAGTCAAGGGAGATACAGTGTAAGCTTTGCTAAGCAAAAATTCATTGATTTGTTATATATTTTTAGGACCATAGGAGATGACATGCCCTACTGAAGACTCCAGGGGATGGTACCAACTCATTACTGGAGTGACTCTTTGAAGCCTGGAAAAAGAAATGGCCAAAATAAAATGAAATGTAAGTGCTGAGATGCCCTGGAAGATAGAAGGGAAAAGAAAGAAGAAGTAAGAGACATCTTCTGGAGAAACAAGAGGCTGAGGGTAATTGCTTCAACAGAAAGTTATAATTCTCTGCTTAGTTCCTTGACCTAATTTTCAATTTCCAATGAACAAACAGGTAGCTGGGTCCACTGAAGACAAACAGTAAGACATCTTTAAAGTATATAAAATCATCCCCAAAAGGACTTAATATCATATGCTCGAGTATATACAGAGGTATATATATGGATGTATATACACAGTGCAAGGGGAATAAGCAATCTTTGTGAATACTATTGGACATGAGATCAGAAGTAACACAGATAAATAAGGACTTGAAATGTCATCATGGACCATTATTAGAGTTTGGTACTGGAGTGGGGATGGGGTGCAAGAAACAAATTCTAACTAAATTCTGCCTCACACTGGAGCAACTTTGTTTATGAATCCATCAAGTAGTAATTTCTCTAGTTCTTAAGTGTTTAATTAGAATCCATAAACAAGGTAGCTGAAGTAACTGCTATATTACATCACTGGCTTGTAGGGCAAGAACGATCAAAGTGGGAAAGACCTCTGAAACCGCAACCTCTAAACTGCAGTATACTTACTGCAAAGTAGTAACTATACCTAGTGGTATAGTAAGAATTATTGACATCATTAAAAATATCATATCTCTAATTTATTTCTTTAAAATAAATAATTCAAACATTTTAGATTCAGGCACACTTATTTTTCCATTTTTATCCAACAGAAAAAAAGTATTCAAAAATAATTCTTTTTGGTTTTCTAGTCATTTACTCTATCATATCACACACCCTAACCATAATAACAAAAACCCTTTAATGCTATATCGGAAAGGAATGAAATTTAGAGAAGTTCTATGACACACTTAAAATGGCACAAAAAACTAAGACATGGCACAAAAAAGCCAAGCCATGTCTATAAATCACCTCTAATGATGAATTATGTTTACCACAAGAGCTCTACATCATGTAGAGGTAAAAAACTGACAATTTGAGAAGTGGCCCTTAAAAAACCAGGACTAAATTTAAAGTTGACACATTAACTTACCACTGCTAGCCACACTGCAAACTGGGTTAGAAATAGGGGTAGCAGGAATGACGGCCTGATTGAAGGGTGTTCATAGATGTTAACTTGTTAAAATGTTTTTAAAATGCAGCTGTAGCTTTCAAAAAAAATTAATAAATTTAAAATATTCTGTTTATCCTTAACAATGCAATGATTTTAAATTATCTAATTTACATTTCACTATTGGAAGAAATTTAAATGACAAAAAGCCTGTCAAATATATTTCATTTCACATAATGATAAGAATATTTTATTTCACTTTGTCCATGATGACAACATAATAAATAAGATCATTTCTGAGACATGGTACATGTAAATACCAGCTTTATTTTGCTTAATAAAAGGACTTTCGAACTTAAATATGCAAACAAATTCAAAAGCATAAAATAAAAACCAAAATATTTAAATAATTTTATATATATTCAACTTTGTGAATTTTTATACATAACTGACTTTTAAGTAAATTTCCATCCACATTATTCTGCATAACAAAGTAGTTTTATTTTAATGCATTAAATAATGCTTATTTGATTGTAACTTCTATTGATTTCTAAAAATATATCATAACTTTGTTAACAGTCTTAAAATTCATTTATGTTCTGAGGTATAAAATCATGAAATATAACATATTCAATATCCTTCCTCAGATTTTAAGGGACAAATTTAAAGTGTGAATGTAATTTCCAGATATATTAGTGATATTTTATGATATTAAATTCTGAAAATTAACAACTTTTAAAGGGCCATAAGCAAGTATGATTATTTTCAGAGTGAATTAAACAATATGGTAATTTTTAACAAGGAAGTAAACAAATGAACAGGGAGTATGTAAATTGAAGAAAAATATTTGAAAATCTTAAGGGCCATAAGAGGTGCTGAGAGATTAGACATGTTATATATAGGCCCCTATGGATGAATTAGAAGAGATATTAAAGTGAGACAGATTTCAGCTCAATTATAAAGAACAATTAGTTATGCAATGCTAAAAAGTGCTATCCCAAAAGATGGCAAGTCTCCAGTCATTAAAGGGAGTGAGTCACAAGCTGAATGAAGAGTTGAGCAAATTATGACCACAGGCCAAATTCAGCACACCAGATGTTTTATAATAAAGTTTTATTGAATCACTACCACCCTAATTTTTTTTTTCCATTTTGGATCTAGCTACCTTAGGACTATAGCAAAATTGCTGCAGAAATGCAAAAAGAGACTGAACAACCCACAAATGTTGAAATGTTTGACAGAAAATAATTTAAGATTCCTGTGAAGAAGGCAATAGGAATTCAAATACTGCCTAAGAATTTGGACAAGACAACCAAGTAGAGAATGATTATTTGATGTTTAGGGAAGTGCCTAACACAACATGTTTCAAAAATTGAATTGTACAGATCCTTTATGTCACCACAGTTAAACTGATGAATAGAAGTTAAGTTCATACCACATACTACCTTCATAGTTCTATGCTATGATATGAGGCTATGTGTGCCAGGAGGAATCACATGTGTCTTGTATATGTACAAAGGAACTCAAAGACTAGCATAAGTGGCACATATTCGTAACAATGTTGACAAAAATAACATCTTCAAGGTCCCACAATACAGATATTCTATGGCTACAAATCAGCTTCTTCACCATGCCCAGTATGTCTTTATTTATAGCCCATGAAAATGAAAATAAGTGTTCTCTGAAAAGAGATTTTATATATCATGAAAATTCCAACAAATGCTACCTAAGCATTTCTTTTACTAAGTAACATATTAGCATATTAAAATTAGCATATTAAAGTTCTGAGAACTATGTCTTTTAAAAACAAACCAAAAGAACCCTATTTAATGTTAGTATATACAGAATTTTCTGAAGTTATTTAATTGTGGAACCTTTCTTTTATAACGCAACTATTAAAATCTCGCATAACTAATGTTCTGGAGAATTCTGCTCTATTCAAAGTCATTTATAATGTTTCTAGATTACTAATTGCTTCAGGACAGAAAACACATACTTTTACCATATACATATGATAAATACAGAAAAAAACTGAATTCATTGAATTGTAATAGATATTACTAATCCATGTTGTACACATACTGTTAATTTACCTAATTGAAGCAGACTTTAGTTATGTGACAGATAAAGTTATCCTCTATCCACAGAATTTATTTAGTCATTTAGTAGTACAACAATAATATAATCTTTTATGAGTATATTTGAATTATGTTCCTTCTGCCGTGGTATATATTTAATCACATAAATATACATATTAAGGACATGGCATACATTTTGAAGTTAAGTATTTGCTAAACTATGAAGTGTATTGACAGTCTTAACAAGTTTAAAGTCAGTAAAAGCAAATTACCTGAAGAAGGTGACAAAAAACTGCACAAGATCCATGATTGTATTGTGTTGTGAGAACGCAATCTGAAAAACCAAAGAAAGCAAGTTGAAATGTATTGTATCTAAATTCTCCAACATCTGCGATGAGGCTACACATTATGTATAAACACAGCATTTCTAAATAATCCAGAGATTTGAAATCATCATATTATGTATCAAATACTTACTGGCGTTAAAATTTTGTCTAACTCATGAATACATATCGAATTGTTTCTCTGAAATGAGAAACCATAAGTGTAAAAAAGGACAAAGAGGTTTAATAGATATCATGTAAAAGAAAGATAATATTCAAAAGGGAGAAGAACTAGAAAGGGAGGAGGGGGGAAAAGAAGGAAGGGAAAAAGAAGAGAAAGAAAAAAGAGTAAAAAAATGGAAAAATATAAATAAACCTGCTGTAAATAGGGAAGGGTGGGGGTATGGAAGGGAGGGGTGGGGAGGAGGGGGGAACCAAATGTATCATGTACAGGTACAAATCAACCATGATGAATGTAATCATTATATATACAATATACCAATACATGTTCTTGGCAAAAAATAAAAACAATTTAAAAAAGAAAAAGAAAGAGGAAAAAAATTTGTCTAAAATATCTAATACATTCATCTACAAATGATGGTCTTTGAATAGGCTATGACATTAAACAGGTAAAAACTATTACACATTTATTTCAAGAATGTAAGCTAACCGTTCCATGTAAAATATTATGACAGATAAATTGTGCCTAACCAAAACACGCAAATGTGTTTCTTCATCTACTAATCATATTTTCAGGTAATACAACTGATACCTCCTTGTAAAAACAAAGAAAACAAAAATCAATGGCCTTATAGAATATTGAGGGGACTTTTTCATTTACATCCCTGTCTAGAAAAAAGACATGCATACATAGAATATTTGGTTATATATTATCAAAGAATAAAATCGCCATACTATTTTAAAATTTCAAATTAATAAGAAATGGATTGTGAAAGGTGAAACTAGTAAAAAGCTGAAGTTGTTCTCTATTTCAACTAACATTATACAGATCATACTGTAGCGCTTTTCTTGAGGAAGCATTTTATAGTGTATTAGGCATAATGAAGCATCTTAATAGAGAATAACTGATTTGAAAGATAGTTCATGTACTAGCCATGAACATTTTACAAAATTATATAACCTGTAAGTTGAGGGCCACTCCCTTATTAGAACTTATTAAAGGAGGTACAAGATGGAAAATGAGGAGGTAGAAAAACAAGAGAATTCTGTGTTAGACTATAAAACTGTGGAGGAAAAGAAATGTTATAAGAAGAAAGCAATGGTCAATTTTGTTGGCTGAATAAGATGAAATTGGAAATATACCTACTAGACTTGACAGCATGAATTTTGCAATTAAACAAATGTACCTACAATGAAGCAGTGAGGATGTTAACTTTAAAATTTAACATAAAGAGAACATGGACAATGAGGAAGTTGTGACAAACTCGGACTAGGCCTTTTTTTTTAAGTCCCTCATGTAAACACCTTTTATTAACATTTTGATACATATATACATATATATCAAGATTTCATTACTTTGTGTATAAGAAATATAAATATATTTTCATTCACAACAGAAATTTCATCCTGTAACATACATATCATTACTTGACTTTTAATGATTTTAATTTAAATATTTTCTCTATAATCATTTTAATCTATTATATAACTCTAATACAATGTACATGATGATATTTTAGTTTCTTTTTAATGTATTTTATTTTAATGGTACATTTTAGATGTACATAGCGGCAGCATTCATCATAGGGGATTTGTACCTATACATGATATATCTTGTTGCGTCTTTTTTCACCATTTCCCTCCTCTCCCTTCACCCCCTCCTCCCTCCTTATTTACAAAAGCTTCGTTTCTATTTTTTCCTTCCATTTCTTATTTCTCCTGTCCCTCTGCTCCCTTCCCCCTCCCATTTGGACACTTTCTTCCCTTTCCCAATATAATACATTTTAGTCTTCATTTACACTTTCAGTTTCTCACACCAGAGAAACAATGCGGCATTTAAACATGTGCGTCCGATTTACTTCACTTGAGCCTTTTTGATAGGTTTTTATAAATCGGAGGAGAATAATCTGGAGCATAGAGGATTTTAAAAATGTTTAGAAACCCATAGAATGTTTAGAAAGCTGTGCATGGAAATTATTTAAAATAGTATTATTTGGGGCTGTATTATAAAATCCAAATTAAATTAAATTAATACCCTATTACAAATAAAACAAAAGCAAGCTTAGCCACTGGAAATTTTTAAAATGCAATCCCCTGGGCAGAGTTCTAGGTGGGCAGCAACAATGCCAGCTAACTTTTTATATTCCTGACCCCTCAAATAAAAAAAACAGCAACTAGATTACATAAATAAATAAATAACAATTTCAGCAAAATTGACAAATTATTCCTTTAATGCCGTAACAAAAAAGGTACAAACTCTAAAAACAAATTGTACAGTGCCATAGTTACTTTTCTTGTTGCTGAGACACAATATCCAACAAAGTTATAAATGCAAAGGTTCATTTCAGCTCACAGTTCATAGAGGTTTCAGTCCATAGTTCGCTTGCTCCAAGGCAGGGTGTCAAGGCAGACGGGCATGGCAGAGGCAAACAGTTCATGACTGGCAGAAGGCAGCAAAGCAGCGAAGTAGGTGGCAGCAAGCAGCAAGTGATGACATCAGGCCTCCTTCTGCCCCTTATATTCTATCCCAGGGTAGGGCACCCTTCATCCTAGCATCACATTATTAATCCCAGCATCACATCCTTAATCCAATCATCACACATCCTAGATCCAGCCACCTTTGTAAAGCCTCATGTAGGACAGCATGAGGCTTTGAGGGATATCTAGATGCAAGCCACAACATAACATACATGAACCAGTGTCTATGTGGGAAGAAGAGGGAATCAACAAGAAAATCCAGAAGTTCCAAATGGTATTCACTAGAACCTCACAGGACAATTTTAATACAGGAATGAAAGCAGAAGCGATTTTGCTCAGTCCAAAAGAAACTTACGCAAGCAGTCCTTGAAAAGTTCTTAAAAGAACTGGAACAATTTGTAACACATGAATTTTCAAAAGTAACCAATCAAATATCCATTTCATGACAGGTTCCAAAGTAAGGAGAAATTGATAGAGGCAAAAATCAAAATTAAACAGTTCAGGATAAATGACAAAGGAAAGACATTCCAACTAAAGTGGAGGGAAGAAGACAGTCAAGAAATCTTTATGGGAAAGAAACCACATTTTTTTAAGTGCTAATCTTGCTGGTAATCCCTTTGTGCACTGCCAGTTTAATTCATTATTGTCACTCTCAATACATGGGATTTGGTATTCTTTTAATTAACTGATGCATAAGTAGTAGGAATAGTCAACAGCATTACAACTAATTTAGATGAGCAAAACACGTACTGGAAGATGTACAACAGTATTTTCTTATGGTTGCCTGCCCTTCATGGGGGCATATTATTTAACCTTGGAACAAAAATTATAGTTTGAGCTACATAAGCAAACCATAAACATACATAAAAATATCTACAGTTTCCTACATTTACCCAAAGAATATCTGAATAACCAAAGTAGTCAGAGAAGGTCCTGTGAAATATGGTTATGAAGTAAAACACTAAAAATATTTTAAAACTTGAATTACATATATTATCCATCTGTACCTATTAATAACAAAGTAAGTTTTCCCAAGGGAAATAAACATTATTTTGTTTTCAGGGTGTATTTAGAGGATAAACTAGGATACCATTATGTGGAGGTATGGCACTTATACCCCCCATAATTAACATAATTTTCTAAATTGTCATATTATGCAGTTACAATTTAAGTTGTAACATCACCCTTGAACATTAAAATACCAATTGGAGACCTCAACCAACTTTTGTCACAGGTAATACTAGCCTACCTTTCAAAATAAGGAGTGTAATTGGACAAAAATGATTGGAGTGGTCTTTATCAAATTGGGACCTGAAATACAGACCACTTTAAAAACTGAAGCAAGTGACGCCTTAATGTAAATAATCTGTTAACATAATGATATTTAAGAATAAATACAGACTCAGCACAAGCATACCAACTGGGAGCCCCAGCCTTAGATAGTACAGCTTTTCATGCTGGCTATTGAACAGGAGAGTCAGTGCTATAATGTATTGTGCAAATCTTCCAAAATGTTTCTTGAGACTTTCTATAGAAAATTCCATAACAGACATCTATGGAAATCCTGTCTCAGTCATACTGGACTGAGACAGGATTTAAAAAATAACATTAGATCAGTTCTGGAAATGGAAGGCAGAGTCTAGGAAGATTTGGTAGAATCGATAAGCAAGGCCAAGTAGACACTAACTCAATCAAAGTCTCTTTTGCTGTGGTTTGAATACGTACCTCAATGTTCATGGTTGGAAATAAAAACTTCAAATTCATATGGTGATGGTATTGGGAGGTGATGTCTTTGGGAGGTAATAAGGGTGAAGGAAGGTAATGAGGGTAGTGCTTAAATGACAGGATTAATAGCTTTACAAGAAGAGAAAGAGAAACCTGAGGTCACAGGCTCCCTCTCCCTCAGTGTTAGTTTCTTCTCAAGAAAAAAAGTTTGGGGATAGTTAACATTGGACTTTTTTGGAACTAGAAACAACAACAGCTAGCTCCCCTCATCCTCCATCACTTTACATACATACATATTGTAAATTAGTCCCAGCATACCTACAATTATCTATGAAGAATTCAAATCATTAGAGTCCCACACATATACGACTTTACATTTCAAAATGGTACATCAAGAAGCTTTCACCTTTCACCCCAGCACAAAAGAGTGAAAAGAGTATTGGATGATACTGAAAAGAGTGTGATGCTGAAAAGAGTATTGAACGATAAACTGGAAGTGAAATAGAAGCCTAATGTTAACTCTTAACATATATAGCTTAACTCCTCTCTTAGACAAGGGTGCTGTCATTTTTATGACTGTGTAGGGAAGAGCTGAAAATTGGTTTAAGAAGATGCATTGGACTGAAGGGAGTGGCACACTGGTAGAGCACTTACCTATCATACATCAGGCATTGAGTTTCACCCAAAATTTAAAAAATAAAAATAAAAGAAGCTGCACTGGGAAGTTGAAAAAACAAATGTTTGTTTTAATGGATATAATTTAAAGAAGAAGAAAATAGGACTAAAAGATCAGCTTAAGCAAATACAAACATACTGATCTTTCTCCAATTATGGTCAACATATAACTCATATATACTCAAAATCTAAAGTTTTTTATTATGTTTATTATTTATCTTGATTCAGTATAAGTTACAGATTCTTTCACTTTATTTTGGTTTCAATAGGCTATGCTTAAGGATTTTCATAAATATATGCCCCTATCAATTTAATAATCATTTATATTTTTTACTACACTCTTGTATTTAACATCCTGGGCAATGACTCAAGGAAAATTAAATCGTAAAACTATATTTAAAATCTGCTCAGTTATTAAGAGTATTAACTAACAGTGTAAGTTTTCACTTATGCTCTAAATATATTACGCCCAATATTTTCATTTAAACTCTTAAATACTATTTTAAAAATTTATTAGTACATATTGGCAGCACATGAATTTTACATTCATCTTAAGAAGTAGGTACATGTACATAACATATTTTGATTCTTTTTATTCTCTTCCCCTCTCCACCCACCCACCTCCCTCTCTCTCTAGATCCCTTTTCCCAATGTTCATTATTATGATTACTATTATTAGGATTTAGTTTATGTTTGTGAGATACAATGTTTACATTCATTGTAGGTATTTGGTACATGTGCATGATATATCTCAAATCTTTTTAGGTCCCCTTCCCCTCCATCCCTCGCCTCACCCCTTTTCTCTTGTACTCCTTCCCATTTGCAATACTTAGGAGTTAAACTTCCTAAGGAAGTGAAAGACCTCTACAAAGAAATCTAGAGTACCAGGGAAAAGTGGATTGAAGAGGATATCAAAATGCAAAGATATTCCATTTTCCTGGATAGGCAGAACCAATTTTATCAAAATGCCCATACTCCTCAAACTGCTATATAAGTTTCATGCAATCTCAATCAAAATACCAATAACAGTCCACACATAACTAGAGAAAACACTCTTAAAATTCATTTGGAATCTAGAAGTAACCCAGAATAGCAAAAGCAATCCTGTGCAAGATGAGTGAAGCAGATGGTATCACAAGACCTGACTTCAACTTATACTACAAAGCTACAGTGGTAAAAATGGCATGAAATTAGCAGAAAAATAGAATGTAGATTAGTGGAAGACAACAAAGGATGCAGAAATAGCCCCAGACATATTCAACTATTTGATCTTCCACAAAGGAGCCAAAACCCTATATTGGAGGAAAGATAGCCTCTTCTAGCAAGTGGTGCTGGGAAAATTGGCTATTGATATGCACAAAATTGAAATTGAACTCATATCTCTCATCACATACTAAACTAAAATTAAAATAGATTAAAGATCTAAACATTAAAAAAGAAACAATTAATCTACTGGAAGATAAAATAGGTAAATTCTTGAAGTTATAAGGCAAGGACTTTCTGAACAGAAACCCTATTGCACAAGAAATAACAGCAAGAATCAACAAGTGGGTTTATATCAAATTATGAAGCTTCTGCACAGTGAAACAAATAATCAACAGAGTTAAAGGCTAACCTACATAACAGGAAAAATATTTCTGCCAGTTATTCCTGAAACAGAGGACTAACATTTAGAATACATAAAGAACTCAAGAAATTAGACCATCCAAAAAAAGACTCAATTAAAAATGGGCATACAAAATCAATAGACACTTCTCAGAAGTACAGATGGCCAGTAAATATGTGAAAAAAAAATTCAACATCCCTGTCCATTAGAGAAATGCACATTAAAACAACACTGAGATTCCATCTTACTCCAGAAAAAAAACTGTTATCATCAAGCAATCAGATAATAACATAATAAATGGTGGCGAAGCTGTGAAGAAAAAAGAAACCCTTGATACTGTTGGTTGGAATGTAAACTAGTACAACCATTATGGAAAAAGTGTGGAGATTTTGGAAAGAACTAAAAATAGAAATTCCATTTGACCCAGCTATTCCCCTCCTAGATATCTTCTTCGAAGAAGCTAAAAACAACATATTATGGAGATACATGTACATCAAAGTTTTTAGCAACAAAATTAACAGTAGCTAAATCCTGGAAGCAGCCTGTTTGTCTATCCGCAAATGAATGGATAAAGAAAATGTAGTATCTATACGTAATGGAATGCTACTCAGCTATAAAGAAGGATAAATTCAAGGCATTTGTAGGAAAATGAACACACTTGGAGAACAGAAAGTTAAGTGAAATAGACACCTAAGCTTAAATACAATATAGTTTCTCTTATTTGAGCAATGCAGAGTGCAAATAAAGCACAAAATAAAAGACCGATAAAAGGAAACAGTGAGATAGACAAAATACAATTTAATTTTCCATTTCAGTGTAAATATGACATGGGAAATTAAAGATAATTGCAATTTAAAAAACAAAAGATTTCTCTCCCTAAATATCTCAACATTTTTACATACCCTGATGTTATGGTTTGTGTCTAGATAGGGCTCTTGAAATCACGTGTGTGGGGCTGTTTCAGAAATCGCTGGATCTAGAGTGTATGATGTGGGGATAAAAAGTACATGATTATTAAATCAGTCCACTGATTGATTTGGCACCTGCCCTAAACACGGTAGCCTAGACAGATTATGAGAGGGGCAGAGAGAAGCTGCTAAGGTCCTTTTGCTTGCTTTTTCTGTCTTCTGCCTGCCATGAATCGTTTCTCCTCTGTTGCCCCCCTGCCCATGTCATCCTGTGTTGGATCCAGCCAACTATGGACTGAAACTTCTATAACCTGTGAGTTAAATAAAACTTTCCCCCTTTAACTTCAGGTGTCAGGTATTCAGTCTCAGCAACAAGAAAAGTAATTAAAACACCTGACATGAAGGCTCAAATATTTTATACTTGAAATGATATAACGTTTTTCAATACATTTGTAATTGTAAGTAAATATTTTTAATTTTAGATTTATTGAAGTATCAATTATTCATTCATTTTAAGTGTGTATTTTGGTGAATCTGGGTTGTCATACACAATTATGTAATTGCCAACATGATCAAGTTTTAAGACATTTTTATCAAACGAAAATTATTCTTATTGCCTTTGGCCATAGAACCCCTAGTCAGACTTCAAGTTTTAGAGATGGTTTCTAGCATGTAATTGTTTTTCCTATACTTTCAGAGGAATAAAACCATAGCATATGCAATTCATTCTTGATTTATTTAGAATAATTTTATTATATTTACCCATGTTGATGTATGTACAAATATTTAATTACATTTGGAGGGAGTCCTGGGGATCGAACTCGGGGCCTTGCATTTGTTAGGCAAGTACTCTAGCACTGAATTAAATCCCCAACCCTTCATTACTTTTTATTGTGAAGGGTATCTCATGGTGTGGCTATAACGTAATTTCTTTATGAATTCAGCAGTTGATGTATTTAAGGATTGTTTCAAGTATAAACTGATTATAAGTAAAGATGTTAAAAATATTTTTGAATAAGGCCTTTTATATTTACTGTTTTAATTTCTCTTATAAATAATTAGAATCAGAATTGATGGTCATATGGCAAATGTGGGATGGACTTAACAAGTAATAATTTTTTAAAAGTTGCTGTACTATTTTACTTGCCATCAATAATGTGTGTGAATTGCAGTTACACGAAATTCTCTCTAATACTTGGCATTTTCATATTTTTTAAATTTATTTCTGACGATAGGACCTAGGGTCTTGTACATTTTAGACAAGTGTTCTGCCACTTGGCATTTTCAGAATTTTTAAGATTAGCCACTGTAGAGAATATATAGTTGCATCCAATTGATTTTAATTTGAATTACCTTGATAGCTATAGGCATGCTGAACTTTTGTTCATATATCTATTATGTATGCACTGAGATAGGCATTCTAAAATATATTTGCTTTATTTTAAAATTTGGGATGACTGTTTTATTATTGAATAAGAGTTAAATATATATAGAAATAAATCTTTTGTCATGTACATGTATTCCCATTGTTTTTCTCAATGATGTTTCTGAAAAACAAAATATTAAAATTCTCATAAAGTCCATTTATTCAACGTTTTATATTATTGTTCATGTTTTATGTTTAAGAAATAGTTGCCTACTCAATGTCAGAATGATATTTTTTCCCATGTTTTACTTCAAAAGCTGACACTTTCAGCTTTTATATTTGGGTCAACAATCAATTATGAAGTATTCTTTTCTATAATATGACACAGTAGTCAAAAGTCTTCTATTTCGAATAGATAAATCCATTTTTCTAGCAATATTTCTTTTTCCAATAAATTATTTTGCAATTTTAGTGAAAATCACTTGACCATGTTAGAGAAAAACCTATCTCTGGATTCTTCATTATGTTTCATTCATCTACATGTCTTGCATTACCTTAGTGTCTACCTCAAAATAATATACTGTATGTCTTCCAATTTTTATTTTTAGTATTCTAGATCATTCCCTTTTCCATACTTTTTAAAATATAAGAATATTTCAGGAGTACTAAAAACTGTAAAGTTAGTGAGGAGAATTCCCACATATCTTTTCATAGGTTCTCCTATTATCATGTTCATGTTTAACGGTACAAAATATTTGCTGCAAACAATCACGAATATTTATACATTGGTAACTAAAACCCATACTCTATTTTCTTAGTGTTTTTTTTTGTTTGTTTCTTTGTTCATTTTGTTTTTTTGTTTTCTGGGGGGAGTCTTGGGGATCGAACTCAGGGCCTTGCACTTGCTAGACAAGCACTCTACCACTTGAGCTAAATCCCCAACCCCTCCTTAGTTTTTATCTAATTTCCTTTTTCCATTCCAAGAGCTGATCTAAACTGCCAAATTATATTTAGTCATCATATCTAGGCTTCTGTTGCCTATGACAGTTTTCTAAGCTTTCCTTATTTTTATGACATTGACAATGTTGAGGAACATTAGTAAGGTATTTGGTACAGTGCATGTCAATGGGTTTTTGTATTAGGTGTCCTCCATGACTAGACTGCGATGACAGATTTTTGAGAATAAGACTACAGAAATAAATTAGTATTTTGAACACATGTTATCAAGAGTATAGATTTGTAGGACAGAAAAAGCAGAAAAGAGTTAAAACAAATGAAGAAATGCCACAAAATTTATACACAACACCAAAAAAGCTAGCATTCAAAGAAAGAATACTCAGAAAGAGAAGGGAGAAAGCTAATGTAAAGATAAAATGGTTATACAGGCATAGTGGTATACAGCTGTAATTCCAGCATTCTGGGAGGCTCAGGCAGAAGAATCACAGGTTCCAGCTCAGCCTGGGCAACAAAAGTGAATTAAATAGATTCTGTTGCAAACTAAAAAAATAAAAAGGGGTGGAGGATGTAGCTTAATGTGAAGGCCCTGGGTTCAGTTACCAGAATAAAAAAAGAAAGAGGAAAGAAAGGAAAAGAAAAGGAAAGGAAGAGGAAGAGAGGAGAGGAGAGGAGAAGAGAAGAGAGAAGAGGAGAGGAGAGGAGAGGAGGGGAGGGGAGGGGAGGGGAGGGGAGGGAAGGGAAGGGAAGGGAAGGGAAGGGAAGGGAAGGGAAGCAAAATGAAAAGAAAAAAGAAATAGTGAACTGAAATTTCCCAAATGTGTGGAAAGATATGAATCTCCAGGTCAGTGAAGTTCAAAATTTTCTCCAATCAACTACATCCAAAGAATATTTCACTCAGATATAATAAACACACTGTCAAAATTCAAAGATACTATAACAATCTTGAAACTTAGAGAAAAGCAGTTACTCATACAAAAGGGAACCTCCATTAGGTTACCAGCGGATTTCACAGGAGAAACTTTGTAGGGCTGAAAATAGTGTGAGCTTACATAAACCTAGATGGTAGAGTGTATTTCACTCTTATGCTATATTATAATCTTATGAGACCATCATTACATATGTAGTTCATCACTGAACAAACACGTGGCACATACCTATACATAAAGCAAAAATTAACATATCTGAAAGAAGACATAGCTAACAATACAATAATGGTAGGGGTCTTCATTATTCTTTCCAAAATGCAGAGATCATACAAACCTACTGTTTTAAATGATATTAAAAAGGAGAGGGTTGGAGATTTAGCTCAGTGGTAGAGTACTTGCCTAGCAAATGCAAGGCCCTGAGTTCCATCCCCACACCCAAAAAAGAAAAAAAAAAAAAAAGACATGGGGGTA
>PVJO010027931.1:0-18957 GCA_004026905.1 Hystrix cristata
GTCCTTCTGTACATATTTTCCTCAGGATTTTTACTATGAATAGATATCACTTTTCATCAAAGACCCTTCTCTGTCTATTGAGATGATCCATGTGACTTTTAGCTTTGCTTTGGTTTATGTGATGAATTACATTTATTAATTTGTATATGTTGAACCATCCTTGTATCCCCGCTATGAAGCCTACCTGGTCATGATGTATAATCTTTTTGATGATTTGTTTTATTCTGTTTGCCAATATTATGCTGAGGATTTTTGCATCTAAAGACTGGCCTGCAATTTGCTTTTTTGGTTGGAACCTTGTCTCCTTTTAGTATCCGGGCAATTCTAGCTTTCAAGAATGATTTGGGAAGTACTCCTTCCCTCTCATTTCATTAAAGACTGAGGAATATCATTGTCAGATCTTCCCTGAACTTGTAGAATTTCCCTGTAGATCAATCAGATCTTCAGTTTTCTTAATTGTCAGTTTTTTGTTTTCAATTCCTGGTTCAATTTCATTGCCTGTTATTGAATTATTTAATATTTTTAAGACTTCTTGGCTCAGTTTTGGTGATTCTTATATATATAGGAATATCTCTATTTCTTCTATAAGTTTTTGAATTAGTAGCCAATAGTTTTCTGGATTTTGGTGATGCCTGTTGCAATTTCACCTTTTTCATTTCTAATTTCATTGGTTTTGTGATTTTCTTTCTTTCCTTTCTTTGGTAAGCTGGGCTAAGGGTTGGTCTATTTTGTTTATTCTTTCAAAGAATCAGCTCCTCAATTCATAGATTCCTTGTTTTTTTTTTTTTTAAGTCTCTATTTCATTGATTTCTGCTCTGATCTTTATGATTTCTTCCTTGTAAAGCTCTGGATTTGGACTGTTTTCATTTTTTATAGAATCGTGAGATGCTTCATTAGGTTATATATCTGGACTCATTCTATTTTTCCAAAGTGGGCATTCACAACTATAAACTTTCATTGTAGGAGTGTTTTCATTGTGTCCCATAAGTTCTGGTAGGTTTTACTGACACTATCATTTAATTCTAGGAATTGTCTTATTTTTTCCTTAATTTCTCTGTAACCCATTGATTATTCAAGAATATATTGTTTAATTTTCATATGTTTCATATGTTTCCATTGTTCCTTTTTGCTATTGATTTCTAGTTTCATTCCAACTATGATTTGATAATATGCATGGGATGAATTTGATTCTTTTTATTTACATAACATGGTTTATTAGCTAGTATGTGTTCTATTTTGGAGAAAGTACCGTGTGTTTCTGAAAAGAATGTGTATTTGGTTGTTGCTGGGTGGAACACTGTATATAGCTACTAAGTCCATTTGTTCCAAAGTTTGCTCAACTCTAACATTTTATTATTGACTTTGTGTTTAGTTGATCTCTATTTTTCATAGTAGGGTATTGAGATCCCCCACTATGGCTGCATTAATGTTTGTCCAATCTTTTGTGTCCAGCAGTGTTTGTTTTATGAATTTGGATGCACTGTGGTTTGGTGCATATATGTTTATAATTGTTCTTTCTTCCTGTTGAATAGTTCTGTTAACCCATGTGCAATGTCCTACTTTTCTCTTTTGATTAAGTTTGGCTTAAAGTCCACTTTGTCTGAAAATGAGATAGGTACTTCTGCTTGTTTTCAGGTTCCTATTGCATGGAATATTGTTTTCCATCCTTTGATTTAGAGTCTATGAACTTCTTTTTGTGTTAAATGTGTTTCTTGTACACAAAATACTGTTGGATTTGTTTTTTTATCCATTATGCCAATCTGTGTCCTTTGATTGGTAAATTGAGTCCATTCACATTGATATAGTTGATAGGTATTGACTTACTTCTGTCACTGTATTACTTATCTGTTGCTGTTTTGTTTTCCTCTCTACTTAATTGCTATCTCTACCTGATGCATTCATTCTATTGGACCTTTTGCTATTGTTAGGTTCTTTGGTTCTTTCCAGGATATTCTCGAGAATTTTTTAAGTGTTGGTTTGATGGTCATGAATTTCTTTTTTTTTAAATGAATTTCTTTAAGTGCTCTTTATCACGAAAATATTTCATTTTCCCAACAATCTTGAAGTACAATTTTTCAGGATATATAAGTCTGGGTTGGAAGTTGTTTTCTTTTAGGGCTTGAAACATTTCCTTCAGAAGTCTGTTATAATTCTTATGGGTTTTCTTTAGGTGATTTTTTTGCTTTTCTTTAGCAGCTTTTAAGATTCTGTTTTTATGTTGGATTTCTGGTAGTTAGATTATGACGTGGCTTGGAGTTTTTTTTTTTTCTTTTCTGATCATGGCTATTAGGGATTCTACATGGTTTACTTATCTGTATGTTAAAGTCTTTTTCCACATCTTTAAATTTCTCTGCTATTACTTCTGTGATCATGTTTTTAAATGCACTTTGTTCCGTTTTCTGATTTTTCATTTATTCCAATTAATCTTACAGTATTAGTCTTCTTTGAGTCATCTACCAACTGTGGATCCATTTTTCATGTTTCTTTGTTGTTTTTAAGTCATCTCTCATTAATTGATCATTAACCACAGTCATGTCTTCTAGCCATGGCACTCTGTCTTCACATTGGTAGCTTCTGCTGCTCATACTTTGAATCATATTTTTAATCTCCTCCATGCTTCTTTCTCTACATTTAAATTTTGATTCTACCCTTTATAAGTACTACTATCTGAAAAGTCACTTAAGCATTTACCAACCTGAGTTACTTATCAATAAAAGTGGAATCATAATTTTTACTTCAAATGATTTTTATAAAAACTGAATAAGATAATGTGTTGCAACAGTATATATAAATTATTTAAACTTTATCTCAAATGTAAATCCTCACCTCTAAGGTTGGTTATTTATTTATCTATTTTTACATTTCTGGGGTAGACATGTTAAGTTCTCTGGCACTGAGTTATACCCCCTTCCCTGTGACCTAAGGTTTATGTGTTTGTGGAGTTGGTGGTATAATGAATTCCTACTAACAAAAAATTTTGTTTTTAATTTCTTCCCATCCATAGCAGTTTCCTGTGGCCACTGTAACAAACGAGCACACACTTAGTGAGTTCAAAAATGCATATTTATCCTCATATACCTCTGAGTATCAGAAGTCCTAAATCAAGCTTTGCTGAAACCTTGATCTTGCTCCTTCCAGAGCCTCTTTCCAGAGCTTCTAAGGAGAATCTGTTTCTTGCCTCTTCTAGATTCTGGTGGCTGCTGATATTCTTTTGTTTTTTGGCTATGTGTCTGCAGACTACAAAAATCTCTCTGCTCTGTTTTCACATCACCGTCTCCTCTTTGTGCCCCCCGCCTCTCTTTTATATGGATGCATTTAAGAAGCAAAAGGATAATAGCTCTATCACAAAACCATTGATTTAATTACATCTTCAAAGTATCTTTTTCTATGTAAAGTAATTCCAGGAATTAAGACTTTATGTCTTTGGGTGGCCGTTATTCCATCTTCTACACCATCCATTTCCATACTGTTGAAAGAAAAAGAATGGAAAAGAGAAGGGAGAGAGGTTAGGAGGGAGAAGAGAGGAATAGAGAAACAGATTGAAATTTCAAAGCATCTACTAACTTGTAGATATTTTTGAAGGGTGAACTTTCATCATATATAAATCTAGGTTTTGGAAAGTATGTTGATATTCCTTTTTGATCAAAATGGTAGACCTTAAGATGATTGTTATGGGGTGGATTGTTTTGCCCCCCCAATTGCATATTTTATGTCCTACATCCAATGTAACTGTATTTGTAGATAGGGCCCTTAGAGAAGAAGTTAAATTTAAATGAGGCCATAAGGGTGGAGCTTTCATAGACTGGGACTAATGTCCTTATAAGAAGAGGCAATAAGAATGTTTACTCAGATAAAACATCGTAGTGAGGGAAGCCAGCAGGTAAGGACTTAGAAAAAACAGCCCTATCAACACTTCCATCTTGGGATTCCAGCCTCCAGAACTTTGAGAAATAAATTTCTGTTGTTCGATACCCAGGTTATGGTATTTTGTTATGGCAGACAGAGCAGACTAATATAAGTAAAGGGATAACTACATTGTTTTCTATAATAAGGACAATTATGTCTGAGCATAGTAACTCTGGAACGCCTGGAAAACAGAAGAATAGGGGGATATAAGGAAAGCCTTAAGGGAGAGCGGCTTGATCAATCTGGAAGCATGCGGGATCCTATGATGACAATGAGAAATTTCTTTTAACAGTTTGTTCAAAAGACCTGCAAGAAAAGTCACATCTAAAGTTCTGCTGATATTGCTCACTTTATGTCAGTTTAAAATCTCTACGTGCTTCCAAATTCAGGTAGTGTTCACATTGCTTATACAATCGGTTTAGGACAAAATCAAGGGAAAAAAAACAGTTTTTTTGTGGAGTAAGTGTAAAACAGAAAAAGAAAAACTGAGATAGAGAGATTTGTGAAAGCAGAAGCTCAAAACCAGATGTGATATGAGGTCCTATTACCTGAGAATTCAAAAATCACAGGCAAAGCAGTGACTTCTCTACAATGTGTTCTAGAGAATTTGTACTAGAGTTATGTAAACATAGCTTAATATGCATAGCTTAATATCAACTAACACACACAAATTGCCCAGCATAATGCCTGATGTTTAATATCTACCCAGAAAATGATGGTTAACGTTTTTCTTTTTCTTCCTCTTATGGTTGAAGAGAATAGGTAGATGTGTTAAGAGGTAAAATAAAATAAACCTTTCAGTAAGGTATGGATAGATTAATATTCAACTTACACTTTTTAGAGTTTCATACACTCTAGTGTTCAGAGAAAAGTATATATAAAAGCAATGAGACACAGAGGCTCCAAAAGAGCAGCATGTAAGGTGAGCAGACAAACTTTTATAGATTTTAGGAAAGATAGCAGAAAAAAATTAATACCCTACTTTCTGGCATGGGTATTGGGAACCAAAATTTAGAAATCACCTAAGACCTATAAAATGAAGGCTTGATACTGGAAGGTTCTTTAGACTTTCTCTGTTTTCGATAGCACAGTTCCATACAACAGGTGAATAAATAATATTGTGACTTTTCTGAGCTGGGCATGTGAGGCACAACTGTAATCTCAGCACTCTGGAATACTGAGGCAGGAGCACGGCAATTTTGGATCCAGCCTGGGTAGCTTAGTAACTTACTAACACCGTGTCTCAAAATTAAAAAAAAAAAACAAAAAAAAAACAGAAAGAAAAAAAGTGCTGGGGATGCAGTTCATTGTGAAGGCTCTAGATCCAATTCTCATTACCACAAAATCTGTGTCCTTTCTTAATTTGTCATAACTGGGAACATCATCAATGTGATATAAATTAATTATATGCATTAGGTTCTTTGAAGTTTAGAGACCACGAAAGTACCACAAACTTACTGACTGTGGAAAATTGTAACAGATTCCAGAAGTTTCAATTCTTCTCTAGAAATAGAATTGAAAGACATTTGCATTATTCCATTTGAAGAATGACAGTGCAGGATTTTGGAAATGTGTTTTTTAACAAAGCCTTGGAGAATCATGGCCAGGATGCCAAGAACCTTAAGAAATGTCAGCACAGGTTGCTAACTCCTCCGCAAGAGCCTAGGTAAACTTTGGGCAGCTACATGGATGTCACTCAGCCCTTTTACCATTTCAAAGATTCTCTCCTTTCTCCCCACCCCCATATTTACAGAATTGGCAATCCTTCTAGCTATTCTAAAGTGAAATTTTATTATATAGAAGAAAATTATGATGAGCACCTCCAACAAAATTACTTATGAGAGAAATGTTTCTTCACCAAGTTATTCTCCCCTGAAGGGGTGAAGCAAACTCTGTTTCTTTATACTTACTTTTGAAAATTATTTCATGACTGCTGAGGGCAGCAGAAAGAAGATAACTTGCATTCGAGGAGCTTGCACCTCTTTAGTAGATTTTTTTTATTTGTCCAAAATCAGCTCTCCAGTGTCCCTCTAGTTAAATGGCATAATTGCCTGATTGCAGATATTGCAGCTGACACAAGTTTCCAGCAGGTGTTAGGAAGAGACCGCTCCACATTGAAGCATTCTGTGAAGCAAAACATGCATCTGAAACTTATTTTGTAGAAGTAAACTTTAAAAATGCTTAGTTTCATCATAGAAATATATTCAAGATAGAAGAGGAAAAAAACAGAGAATGATGAATAATATATGCTATTCTGTTAAATTTTTTTGTATTTATCTGTATACAAACACACACAAATGCAAACAAAGTCTGGAAGTACATATACTGAATTATTGGAGTAATGTCGATTAAGAATTTTTTTGCTTGTTGGTTGTTTGTATTTTTCCTAGTTTCAATAATAAATATGGATTATGAATGTAATTATACAATAAAAACAGCTTTAAAGAAATTAAGTTACTCGACTCTGTTTTCCTTTTCAGGCTCAAGATTTTACTACAAAATTTATGACTAATTTTTCTATAGGATTGGTAATTCTATTTTTATAGATATAGAAATTACAGGTCCTCCAAACTTTGGCTCCTTTTAGTACTTTAAAAATGAATTTAGCAACTCCACACAAGGATGTAAACATTATGTACTAAATGCACAAAAAAAGAGGAAGATGATCAAGAGATGAGCGGATGAGGAAGGGAAAGGGGATGAAAAAAGGAATTTAAGTGTGTTACATACATGTACAGCAAGGGATGCAAACACTATGTATGATGCACATGTACTAGTAAACTAAAATAAAAACTGGGTGGTCAGTTCAAATATATTTACAGAGGATTATCTTGATCCAAGAAATGAACTAGTTCTCCCTACTCTAATCTCCCTATACTGGTTATTGTTTTATTAATGGATACCTCTTTTGCTTAGTAAGATCAGGCTGAGCACAAATTACTTTGAAAGCTATTGTACTGATATTTAGAAGCAACTTTATGACCAGAGTTTTGAAATGAAAGAGAACCATTGTTCTCAGGGAGAAGGAAAAGGATTTTTCAGGTTGGAATAGTCTCTTTGTATAATGATAACTGACATAGATTGGCCATCTATAACATGCCAGAAACTTTATATTTTTATTTTATGTAATCTTAAAACTAGCTTTTGAGGCTGGTGTAATTGTTCTTATATTTCAGGTTTGGAATTCTGATTAAATAAAATTAAATAATGAATCTAAAGTCGCACAATTAGCAAGTGGTAGGACTTATGACTCACGCTGGGACTACTCTACACCAAAGAACCTTCATTACTATGTTACAATTTCATCTTTAATTCAATATGCATAGAATAGAAAACAGAAGCTAGAAAAAGAAATATAGAAAAATAGAAGAAAACTAGATAATTCATATTCATTTTATTTATTCCACCTTATTCTATCCATGCAAATAATCCCACCAAAAAGTTACTCTACAGATCTTATTTTATAGATAAGGAAATATCAGTTTAGAATTTTTTTTAAATTAATTTTATTGGTACATTTTTGACAACATATGATCACATATATCATAGGGAATTTGTACCTATACATAGTATGTCTTAATTGTTTTTTCCCCCATTTCCCTCCCTTACTTTTAATCTTTCTTCCCCTCTCCATTTACAGAATTTTGTTTCTACTGTTTTTTCTATCTTTTT
This sequence comes from Hystrix cristata, assembly GCA_004026905.1. NCBI lineage: Eukaryota > Metazoa > Chordata > Mammalia > Rodentia > Hystricidae > Hystrix > Hystrix cristata. The sequence continues at coordinate 7,579 of PVJO010027931.1, forward strand.
AAAATTTTTTATCCCCATTCCCTTTCCACTCTCCCATCTATTGTTCCCCTTTGCACTTGAACATTTCCTTCCTACTTCCCAATATCTTCCATTTTGATGATTATTTACCCTTTGGGTTTCTCACACAAGAAAAACAATGTGATATTTAAACATGCATGTCTGACTTATTTCACTTAGGAGTATGGTCTCAAAGTGCATCCATTTACCTAGAAATGTCTCAAGTTTATCCTTCTTTATGTCACAGTAGTACTCCATTGTATATAAAACCCCACATTTTCATTGTTCACTTATCTGTTGATGGGCATATGGGCTGTTTTCAAGATTTAGCTATGACAAACTGTGCTTCTATAAACATGAGTGCGCATATATCATTATGGTATGATGCTTTTAACTCGTTCGGAAGATACCTAAGAAAGGGAATAGCTGGGTCAAATGGAACCTCTAGTTTTAGTTTTTTTGAGGAATCTCCATCCTGATTTCCATATTGATTGTACCAATTTACACTCCCACCAACAATGAAGAAGGGCTCCTTTTCCCCCACAGCCCCACCAGCTTTTGTTATTGATCGATTACTTGATGATAACCATTCTTTCTGGAGTGAGATGGAATCTCAGTGTTGTTTTAATTTGACATTCTTGGATGACCAGTGATGTTGAACATTTTTTAAACTTTTATTTTCTGTCTGTACTTCTTTACCTGAGAATTGTCTATTCATTTTAAATGCCCATTTTTGGGTTGGGTCTTTAAATTTGGGCAGAGCCTGATTTGTTTTTAGTTCTGTATATATTTAAGATATTAGTCCTTTGTCTGAGGAATAGCTAGTAAATTTTTTTTTCCCATTCTGTGGGTTGTCTCTTCATTCTGTTGGTAGTATCTTTTGCTGTGAAAAAGCTTTTTAATGTGATGTGATCTCAGTTTTTGATTCTTTGTAATATTTCCTGTGTGATAAGGATTTTGTTCATAAAGTCTTTGCCTATACCTATGTCTTTAAGAGTTTTACCTAGTTTATTTTCCAGCAGATTGTTTCTGCTTTAATATTTAGATCTTTGATCTATTCCTATTTTAGTTTAGTGCATGGTTAGAGATATGGGTCTTGGTTTAATCTTCAGCATGTGGAAAGCCAGTTTTCACAGCACCATTTGTTAAAGAGGCTATCTTTCTTCCAGTGAAGGTTCTGGGCACCTCTGCCAAGGATACGGTAGCTGAGTGTGATTGGAGTTGTTTTTTCATCTTCTACTGTGTTCCATCGATATTAGGGCCTGCTTTTTTCCCGTATCATTTTTTTTTCTTTTAGTCACAGTAGCTTTGTAATATGACTTCAAATCAGGGATTGTGATGTCCTGCCTTGTCTTTGTTGCCCAGAAATCCATTTGCTATTCTAAATCTCTTCTGGTTCTATATGAATTTTAGGGTTGCTTTTTCTACTTCTGTGAGGTATGCTCTTGGTATTTTGATTGGGGCTGCATTAACTCTGTATAACAGTTTTGGAAGTATGACCATTTTCACTATATTGGTTCTGCCTATCCAAGAACAGGGCATATTTTTCCATTTTCTGATGTCCTCTTTGAGCTCCTTTCTTCAGAGCAATGCAGCTTTTATGTAAAGGTATTTTGCTTCTCTCATTAGATTGATTCCTAAGTATTTCATTTTTTGGATGCTATTGTGAAAGGTGTCGTTTCCTTATTTTCTCTCTCACTTAGTTTGTTGTTTGTGTATAGGAATGCTATTGATTTTTGAGTGTTGACTTTTTATCCTGCTATGCCACTGAATTTGATTACACATCTAGGAGTCTTGGAGTTTTGGGGGTGTAGAGTATCATGTCATCTACAAAGAATGATAATTTAACTTCTTCCTTTCTCGTCCTTATCCTTTTATTTCTTTCTCTTGTCTAATTGCTCTAGCTAATGTTTCCTGAGTTATATTGGATTGGAGTGGTGATGGTGGGCATCCTTGTCTCATTCCTGATTTGAGAGCAAAAGCTTTCAGTTTTTGACCATGTAGTATAATGTTGGCTGTTGGTTCATCATAGCTGAATTTTATCAGATTGAGATAAAGACTTTCTATTCCAATTTTCTTTAGGGTTTTTTTTTAAATTATGAATGGGTGTTGGACTTTGTCAAATGCTTTTTCTGCATCTATTGAGATGATCATGTGATTATTTTCCTCAGTTCTGTTAATGTGGTGTATTACACTTATTGAGTTGCATATGTAGAATCATCTTTACATCCCTGTGATGAATCCTACTCGGTCATGTTGTATAATGTTTTTGATGATTTCCTGCATTCTGTTTGCCAGTATCTTATTGAGGACTTTTGCATCTGTGTTCATTAAAGAGATTAGCCTGTAGTTCTCTTTTTTTATTTGGATCCTTTTCTGGTTTTGCTATTGGGGTAATGCTTGCTTCCAGGAATGAGTTTGTGAATATTGCTTCCCTTTAAATTTCATTACACAGTATGAGGAGCATTGACATTAGATCTTCTCTAAAGTTCTTGTAGAATTCAGCAGCGAGTCCATCAGGGCATGGGCTTTTCTTAGTTGGTAGTATTTTATTACTTGCTCAATTTCATTATCTGATATTGAATTGTTTAGAATTTTAATGTCTTCTTTATTTGCCATTGGTAATTCATATATATCTAGGAATCTATTTCTTCTGAATTTTCCATATAATTTGAGTGCAGGTTTTCAAAGCAGGTACTGATGACCTTCTAGATTTCTACAGGATCTGTTGTGATTTCTCCTCTTTCATTCCTAATAGCATGGATTTGGGTCTCTTCTTTCCTTTTGTGATAAAGTTGGCTAAGTTTTTCAAAGAACCAACTCTTTGATTCATTGATTCTTTGTATTGTTCCCTTAGTCTCAGTTGCATTACTTTCTTCTCTGGTCTTTATAATTTTCTTCTTCCTATAAACCTTGGGTTTAACTTATTCTTCTATTTCTAGAAATTTGAGGTTCAACCTTAGTTATTTATTTGAGCTTGCTCCATTTTTGTGATGTGGAAATTCACCACTATAAACTTCCCTTATAGGACTGTTTTCTTTGTATCGCCTAAGTTCTAGTATGTCATATTGACATCTTCATTCAATTATAGAAACAGAATAATTTCTTTTTTAGTTTTCCCTGTGAACCAAGAGGGTATTGTTTAATTTCCATGTGTTTATATTGTTTTTGTGATTTCTTTGTCCATTGGTGTCTAGTTTCATTGCACTATGATCTGATAATACGCATGGGATAATTTCAATTCCTTTTCATTCACTTAAGCATGTTCTATGTGCTAGTATGTAGTCTATTTTGGAGAAAGTCCCACATGCTGCTGAGAAGAGTGTATAATCTGTTATTGTTTGGTGGAGCACTCTGGAGATATATACTAAGTCCATTTGTTCAAAGGTTTGGTTGAGCTCTGATATTTCTTTGTTGTTTTTTTGTCTGAATAATCTGTGTATTTGCGACAGTGGTGTGTTTAGATCCCCCAATTTCAGGTCTCCAAAATTGTATTAGTGTTTATCTGGTTTTTCATAACTATTAGTGTTTCTTTTATATAGCTGGATGTGCCTGTATTTAGTGTGTATATATTTATGATTGCTATCACTTCCTATTGAATTGTTCCCTTAACAAGTATGTAGTGACCTTCTTTGTGTCTTCTGATAAATCTTGGCTTTAAATGCACTTTGCAAATAGAGTAGCAACTCCTGCATTTTTCTGGGTTCCTGCCACATGAAGTATAGTTTTCCATCCTTTGTCTTTCAGTCTATGACAGTGATGCCAACATTTTAGAGTTTTCAATTATGCAAACAGTCTTCTGTGACATGTGCACAATAGGTTCACTACCACCAGTCTATGGATTTCTTTTTGGGTTAAATGTGTTGTATGGAGCATATTGTGTCTTGATGCATTCTGCCAATCTTTCTTTTGATGGGTGAGTTGAGACCATTCACATTAATGTTTATAATTGATAGGTAGTGACCTCCCCTTGTCATTATATTATTTTCATGTTGTTGGGTCCCTTTCTTTACCTTTTATTTTTAATTGCTTGTTTTGCCTGGTGGATTCATTCTATTGGGGTTATTGGAATTGGTGTCCTTGTCATTTCATTGTAGAATATCTTTCGGAACTTTTTGGAGTGCTGGTTTGGTGGTCATGAATTTCTGCAAGTGTTCTTTATCATGGAAGTATCTTCTTTCTCTATAAATTTGGAAAGGTAATTTTGCAGGTTACTTCAATCTGGGTTGGAGGCTGTTTTCTTTTAGGGCTTGAAATAGTTCACTCCAAGTTCTCCTTGATTTAATGGTTTGTGTTGAGAAGTCTGCTTTTATTCTGATGAGTTTTCCTTTATAGGTGATTTGTTTCTTTCCTCTGACAGCTTTTAATATTCTGTTCTGTTGAATTTCTGGGATCTTGACTATAATATGCCTTGTTGTGGATTTTTTCCAATCATGACTAATTGGAGTTCTATATGTGTCACTTACCTGTATCTCAAATTCTTTTCCATTGCTTGGAATTTTTCTATTACTACTTCTGTAAATAGGTTTTCTATGTCCTTTGTGTCATCTTCAAATTTCTCATTGATTCCAATTAATCTTATATTATTCTTCATTGCATTATCTAGCAGCTATTGGATAGGTTTTTCATGGCCCTTTCTATTTTTAAGATGTCTTCCATTTGATGCTCACCAACCACAACCCTCTCTTCTAAATCTGATATACTACCTTTACATTGTTTGACTCTTCTGCATATGCTTTCAATAGAATTTTTAATCTCCTGGGTAGCTGTTTGCATCTGTCTCATGGCATCCAATTCTTTCCTGTGTTGGACACGGTTTCCCTAAGCTCCTCTATTTTTTTTATTGGAATCTACTCTAGATTCACTAACCATTTCCTTCATTATGGTCATCATCTCTTTAGTTACCTTTGTGATTATTTCTACTTTATTTTGTCTAGGGACTTATCTGGTTTGCTACCTCTGTTGCTACCATCTTATAAAATTCAGCTGGAAGGCTTTCAATTTCCTCCACCTTGATGCACTCTGGGCTTTCTTTGGGCGAGTTTGGTGTATTGGATTTCATCTTGCTTCTGTGTTTTCTCATTTTCTATTTTTTTGTTTATTTGTTTTCTGCATTGAGGCTTGTAAATTGCATATGGTAGGTAGTTTTATTACTAATATCAAGACCTTTTTAGGTAATGACTACTTTTCAGAGCTGTCTTCTAGGTGTAACTGGCTTTTTGGCCTTTGAGTTTGTCCCAGGATCTTACCTCTTCTGTTTATTAGGGATGAAAGGTCACAGGCTCTTTGGCCTGACACCTCTTCCTTGGTTCTGGGTTGTAGCATTATTTACAGCCCCCAGGCCATCTAGGTATTGGCATACATGGAGGCCCATTGCCCAAAAGAGCAATGTCACCTTGGCTGACTTAGTACAATCAGTAAAGGGAAATTAGGGGTATTACATAATAGTAATAGAGGTGACCATCTAGAAGGATAAATGATAGGGAGTGGAGATTAAATCAGAGGAAAAGAAAATAAGAAAAAATACTAAGGGAATAAGTCGAAAGAGAGAAAGTGAGAAAAGAAGGGTGAGAGAACGACTAAAATGTGGGCCTATCAAACAAATCAAAGAAATATTAAAAGAGAAGACAAGAAAATGGGTGGTAAAACTCTAAACTCCACCAAAACAAAACGAAAAAAAAATGAAAAATCAAAAACATACCAATACTGTAAAAGGAAAAAAAGAAAAACAAGAGAAAAAAGGGTTCCTAGGTATTTTCAGAGGAGAGTTTTCTTCCCAGGTCAGTAGTCTTTAATCTTACTCTTTAATCTTTCCTCTTTGCCCCTCTTGACAGTCTGTGTGGAGTTTACTCAGTTCAAGGGGGCCTCTCTCCATAGTCCCCTATTTGTGGCAGCTGTTTAAGCTTGGTATCTAGACCAGGGAAGGTGTGGGGCCTTGTTTCTGAGGCTGCTGTTGTTGATTGCTTCTGGTTGGGGATCAATGCTGGTTACTTGATGTGTTTTCCAGTGTCTCTAGCACAGTTTCTTGACCTGTAGAGGCTCCTGTGGGATCTCAGCCCTGACTCTCAGTCCTGTGGATTCTCAAAGGAGAAACAAATCTGCCCAGGAGGGCACAGAGTACTGGGTGGTGTCCATGGGTATCTGTACTGGGCAGAATTTGCAGTCATTAAGCCTTGCTTGCTTAACCAGGCAGATGACTACCCTACTGTGATAGGCAGGGACTGTGTCTGGGCCTCTGGCTGAATGCAAGTTGGAGGGTCTGCGGTGCCCAGGATGCTTGCATTGCCCTGTGTAAACACTTGCTATCTGAGAACTGGTGTTAATGTTAGACAGAGACTCTAGCAGGTTTAGGATTGGAGCAGGGCAGTGAGAGCTCAGTATAGGGGTGCTGAGTATGGACTCAAACTGGACCAGTGTTAGCTCTGTGTTCTGGATGAATGTCCCAGTTTGCTTGGGATAAACTGCAGGCTCCAAGCAATGACTGAGGCATGCTTGGGTTCCAATATTGAAGACTTTCAACACAGGGAGCAGTTATTTATTTTCTCAGAGTCCGAGAACGAATGGGCAGGAGGGAAGGGGAGTGGCTCCTTGGTCACTCATCCCTGGTATGTGCCAGCAAAAACCGCTACCAGGCCACAGCACCCTCTGTTTGGGGAGGGGATGTTGAGGCAAAGGGCACATATACCCCAGGTTTATCCTATGCAGCTTGACTGTGCTGCACTTCTTCAAGCACGTCAGCTATTTGGGAGCATCTCAAAATGGCAGCTCCCATGTTGGGCATGGGCTGAGACCCCAGCGGGCAGTCCTGCTGGACTGCTTTGCCTCTTTAAACTCCCATGGGTATGTTTTGTTTGATCTACAAGTCTCTTCTTTCAAGTTGATTTTTTGCATGAGGGTGTATGTCCCTCCCCTTCTTCCCATTACCTGAGTTTTTAGTTGACTTTCTCCGATTCTCTCTGATGTGACCCCTCCTCTATTCAGCCATGTTGCATCCACTCCATATTTTTGAATGACCAGAATTGTTAAGTAAATGAACTGATGCCACATATTTAGTTAGTGAAGGGACCAGGATTCAAGTATATATTTGCTGGATTCCAATGCCCAGCTGTGTATATTATACAAAGAAACAAAAACATTAGTAAGAGTAGATAACATTTTACTGCCCACTGAATTGTATTCCCTCAAAATTCTTATGTTGCGGTCCTAAGCCCCAAAGTGTCAATATTTGGAGATGAGGATTTTAGAAGATAATTACATTTAGATGATGTCATGAGGGTGGATGATTCAAAATGGGATTAGTGTGTCCTTATAAGAATAGAACCTACTCTGTCATCTCTCTCTCTCTCTTCCCTGTCATGTGAGCACACAACTAGAAGGCAACTGGATTATTCCAGTATTGTTATGCTAACGATATCCATAAAACTCAGTACTTTATAAAGAAAAGAGGCTTATTTACTTTCCAATTCTGAAGGTTCAAGTGCATGGCATTCACATTCTTGATGGGAATTTTGAGAGTTGTGTGTGAGGAGAAAATCATATGATAAGACAGAAAGACAGAGTTCAACTGGGGTCCCATGTAATGGATGTTAATCCTTTATGAGAACACACCTTCAATGACCAAACAGCCTCCCACTAAGCTCTACCTCTTAATAGCACCACACTGGAGATCAAGCCTCCAACACATGAGCACTTGGAGGATGGATTGCATTCACATCATGGTAACAGTCCTCTACAAGGATGATAAGCCTCACCAGAAACTCAACTCTGGCATCTTTAGCTTGGAGTTCTCAATCTCAAGATCTGTGAGAAAATAAATTTCAGTTGTTTAAGCCACCTCATATATTTTGTTATGACTTCTAGAGCTAACTAGGACACAGTTATTGAATATTTATTACGGTCAGCCCTCTGGGCCAGTGGGTTCCATATCTAAGAATTTAACCAACTGTGGACTGAAACTATTTGAAAGAAATTTGAAAATTTGAAAATTTTTCTGAAATCAAAAATGTAATTTGCTCTGTGCTGAGCACTGTGCTCAGTACATGCAAATGAAGTAATGTGTAGGCAGCCCTGCAGTAGTCTTCCACCCTTTCACACATCCTCAGTCTCTCGCCAGCATTTATTGTTTGCCTCACATCTCTTTTGTTTACTATGTAGCTAAGCCTATGATGGTTGCATCTGTACTGAACATCTGCAGACATTTTTTACTTGTAATTATTCTTTAAACAATGTAGTATAGTGACTATTTACATAACATTTACATTATGTAAATGTATAAAATATATAGCTACTATAATCAATTTAAATATATGGTTATTATAAATACTCCTTTTTATGTGAAAAACTTGAGCATCTGCAGATTTTGGTATCAATGAGGGGTGTCCTGGAAATAATCCCCCATGTATTACATAGCCTAGATGTATAAATCAAGTACTGTACTAAAATCCTTACCATGTTATTTCATTGAACACTCACAAAAATAATCTTATGAAATAGATACCTTTTTATTCCCATTCTACATTCAAGAAAACTGAGGCTTAAAAATATTAAATAATGCGTCTAAGGTTACATCAACAGTTAAGTAGTAGAGGTAGAAATCAAGCTCTAGTTCTTTTTATTCCAAAGTCAGAAATATGAGATTTTTAGGTAGCATAGTATAGTGGTTAAAATAACAAACTAGAATGAGACTGGAGGAGTTAAAATATTTGTTCTGTAGTTGCTAGATGTGGGACTCTGGGAAAGTTGGTTACCATTTCTCAGCTTCAATCCTTTTCTCTTAAATAGAGATAATAGTGGATCCTAAGTAAATGGTTAACATATATAATATGCTGAGAACAAAGAAGCTCCTGCATAGCAAAGGAAACAACAAATGTGAAAAGACAGTCTGCAGAATGGCAGAGAATATTTGCAAACTTTTTGTTGAACAAGGGAAAAATATCTAAAATGTACAAGGAACACAAAAACTCAATGGCAAAAAACACCAAACAGTCTAATAAAAATACAAATGGCCAATTGTTATATAAAAAAAATGCTCTATATTACTAATCATCAAGAAAATGCAAATCAAAGCTATGAGTGTCTTAGTTACTTTTCTCATTGCTGGGACAAAATATTGGATATGCAAAGTTAAAAGAGGAAAGGTTTATTTTGGTTCACAATCTGTAGAGGTTTCAGTCAGTAGTCAGCTGGCTCCAAGGCAGGGCAGCATGGCAGAGGAGAAATAGTCCATGGCAAGGCAGGCAGGAAGCAACAAGGGGCTTGACTTCCCTTTTATCCCATCCAGGCTACAAGCCTTTTGAGTGGCACCACCCACACTCAAAATAGGGCTTCTGTTTTCAGCAAATCCATTCAGCCACAACTAGAACTATGCTAATTCCAATCAGTGGAATGATTTTGTACTTTAATCCCAGTAGCACCCTAGATCCAGCAAGCTCCAAAAAGCACCACTTATGAGCACATGAAGCTTTGTGGGACATCTAGATATGAGTCATTACAATCAGATACCACATCACCCCAAAATTATGCTGGGAAAAGTGATTATGCACATATGAAAAAGTAAATCTAGTCCCATATCTATCACCCTGTACTCAAATCAAATCAAAATGGATCAAAGATCTAGATATAAAAATAGAAACCCTGAATCTGTTGGAAAATAAAACAGATAAAACCCTTGAAAATATAAACACAGGCAAAGGTTTTTGAAAAGAACCCCAATTGCACAAGAAATAATACCAAGTATCAAACAGATGGAATTGCATTAAATTATAAAGCCTCCATACAGCAAAGGAAAGAAACAACAGATTGAAGAAGAAACCTATGGAATGGAAAAATTTTTGCCAGGTATTCCTCTGACAAAGGATTAATATCTAGAATTCTTCAGAATTAAAAAAAAATTAGAGGTATTATGTATATGTATCAACTCCCCACAAGAAATGAAATCATTATGTAATGCAAACATGTACTAATAAAAAATAAAAACTGAAAAATATTTTAAAAATTAGATGACCCCCAAATAAGAGACTCAATTTAAAAATGGGCAATTGATGCACACAAAAAAATAAAATAATTAGAAATCTATCTAACAAAAGAAGTAAAAGATCTTTACATTGAAAACTACAGCACCCTAAAAAAAGAAATTGAAAAGGATATCAAAAAATGGAAGGACATCCCATGTTCCTGGGTAGGAAGAACCAACATCGTGAAAATGGCTATACTTCCTAAACTACTATACAGATTTAATGCAATTCCAATCAAGATACCCCTAACATACTTCAAAGAATTAGAAAGGACAATCATGAATTTCATCTGGAACCAGAAGAGAACAAGAATAGCAAAAATGATCCTAAGCAACAGGGGAAAAGCAGGGGGCATCACAGTCCCCGACCTAAAACTATACTATAAAGCTACAATATTAAAAACAGCATGGTACTGGCAAAAAGACAGACCTGGGGATCAATGGAATAGATTGGAGGATACAGAAACAAACCCAAACACACTCAAATGCCTCATCTTTGACAAAGGAGCCAAACACCCTCACTGGAAGAAAGATAGCCTATTTAACAATGGTGCTGGAAAAATTGGCTTACCACATGCCAAAAACAAAAACTAGATACATGTCTCTCACTATGTACTAAACTCAAATCAAAGTGGATCAAAGATCTAAACATTAAAACAGAAATATTAAATTTACTGGAGAATAGAATAGGAAGAACCCTCGAAGACATAGGGGTAGGAAAAAGAAATTTATGAACAGAACCCAGACTGCACAGGAAACAATACAAAGAATCAGTGCTTGGGACCACATGCTATTAAAAAGCTTTTGCACAGCAAAAGAAATCACCAATAGAGTAGGGCAAAAACCCACAGACTGGGAAAAAATTTTTGCTAGCTATCCATCAGACAAAGGTCTAACATCTAGAATATACAAAGAACTCAGAAAAATTAAACCTCCCAAATTTAAAGACCCAATCCAAAAATGGGCAACTGAAATGAATAAACATTTCTCACATGAAGAAATAAAAATGGCAAATAAATATATGAAGAAATGGTCAATATCACTAGTCATTCGAGAGATGCAAATCAAAACAACGTTAAGATTCCACCTCACTCCAGAAAGAACCGCGTATATGGAAAAATCAACCAATAACAAATGCTGGCAGGGTTGTGGGGAAGAAGGAACACTCCTTCACTGTTGGTGGGAATGTAGACTGGTCCAGCCACTGTGGAAATCAATATGGAGATTCCTCAAAAAACTACAACTGGAGGTTCCATTTGACCCAGCTATTCCCCTACTGGGGATCTTCCCGGAAGAATTAAAATCATCATACCACAAGGACGTATGCACCACCATGTTCATAGCAACACAATTTGTAATAGCTAAGTCTT
>PVJO010027932.1:0-18958 GCA_004026905.1 Hystrix cristata
TTGTAGTTGACCTTACTGACTTTAATGTAATTTTAATGTACTAATTTCAATGCTTAATTTTTAACTTATTTTACAGAACATAATTTGAGTTATTACTTTCTTTTATAGTTTTCTTCAATTTTCTTTTTGTTTTGGACTCCAGCAATTTCAAAAGCAAAGTCCTAGCTCTTCAACTAATGGTGCCCTGCAGCTAGCTTTGTTTTTGTTTTTCTTTTCTGTCAACATAGAAAATAAATGCTACCCTCTTACATGCCAGCGTCTGGGATGAATATTGAGGAAGTGCTCAGGAGTGCATCTTACCTCCCCTCTCCACTTCCCGAATTTCACTGATAATTCATTAGACAGACTTATTTCTATTCACGTGTTTATATTTTCACTTTGTTCCAAACACTCCTTTAGTGCAATGATTTGGAGGAGCGCCCTTCTGCTGCCAGAGCACTTGAAGCTGAAGCCCCTTCTCTCTAGTTCCGGATTCTACAGAGTGAAGAAATTAAATATCGATGCTGCCAATCATGCAGATTAATCACCTGGAGAGTTGAATCCATTTCTTAAATTTTATTACATTACTCTTGAATCATGGTAAAGCAATTCAAATTGCATGTAGGCTTCAATTTATTTAGGGAGGACGAAAACTGTACCTACAGAAGTCACCGATTTGTGAAATCCTCCGCTACCCAGAAGGTCAGCCAAGCACATGCCATGCAGCCCAGGCAGCACGAGCAGGAGGCTGCGCGCCTCCCTGCTAGTGTGTGGTCTGTACTGCACAGCCGCGCTGTCCACACCACCCTGGCATGCTGCAGAAGGATGCGTGCTGCCCCAGGCAGCTGGCTGGGAAAGGACAGGACCCGTAAGGGGGAAAGAAGTTGGAGTTTTACTCAAGAACCAATGATGAAAGTAAAATCCCAGACTCTAGGACACCAGCTGTGCAGGATGGACATCTGCTTCTCTTACCTGAGCGAACTGCTTTGGGAGGTGAAAAATAGATGATGCAGGGCTTCACTCAAGATCTGGAAGCTTGTTCTTTTCCTCCCATGGTTGTGCTGCTGCACCAGGGCAACAAAACCTACATATACACACACACACACACACACACACACACTCCTCTATGGAGACCCACTCTGATAGATAGCTATTTAAATTGTGACTAATCAGCACAAGAAATTTCAGCTACGATGGTCTTATTCATGTTTCTTTAGCTCACTGGGTTGTGGTTAATTAAGTCAGGACAGAAATACAGTTTCCCCTTATTTTTCATGTAGAAGAGAAGCTACAACATCCCATCTGTGTCCCTCCTCCTCCTAGAGGAAGAGACGGGATGAAGAGGTGGGTCTAGGTCTTCCAGAGGAGGAATGACACACATTGCATGTTTGCTAACAGAGCTAATCAATGAATGTATTCTTGTCCTTGCGTAAAATAAATCACTAGGTATATATCATTAATAAAGACACATGAAGCCTTTCCTATTATGTCAAATTATTAAATTAAGAAGCTTGCAAGGGGGAAGGCAAGCCAATAAAGCTTGAATATACTAAATGATCATTAGAGCTAGGTGTGATAATTGAAATTTGCTTTGCAGTAATTTCATTAAAAATTCATAAGTAGCCTAGCCTTTCTTCTCCTCTCTGCACAGGTCGGGAGTTAAACCCTGCAGGTAAGGGAGGCTTAGGAAGCGGACACTGGTGCGGAAAGCCAGAGATGGTGTACAGGAAGCCTGCACAACACAGGGCTGGAAAGTCCTTCTCTGCATCGAGGCTTTGGCCCCTTTACCTACAAGTGTGTCTGTCTCTGACACTGATTTTTAATCCAGAGATAGTTTTCTAATTTCTCATCTCAGGGTTTTGTACATTCTATTGGCCAGTATTTAATTCTTGGCAATTATCCTGGACGGATAAATGTAACAAACCATTTTACCTCTTAGGATAATGTACTCAACGATCTATTAGGCTCTCTTGAGAAGTCCCACGTGAGACGGGAGGCACTGCCATTACATCTCTCTTCCCAAGAGCATGTCAGAAGTTTGTGAGCTATAAACAGCCAATGGAGATGGCCTCAGACAGGAGGCTGAGGCACATTCTTTCAGAAAGGAGTCTGATTTTTATCTCGTGATCATCACTAATTCTGGCATTCATTTTTTGAAGCTGTGTGTGTTGAGTCTGAGAAACTAGTTAGTGTAGGAATACTTCAAATCTCAAACCTGTTCCAGTGTTAACAGGAGCCTGTCAGATTTAAAATGCATTTCTCTGAATATATTATCATTTAAAAAATAAGTCCTTTGTGTCTTAAGGACAATCTGACCATGTGTTTTTAATCCATTTAAAGTGAGCTTACTAAAATGTTTATTTGTAGGAGCCCTTAGAAGTCCGAGAAGCCTTAAGCATTTGATTTTCCAGCCATGTGAAGCTTTATCTTGAGAGAGGACATCTCCATTTGTGAAGGGCAAACCTGGTAGAATTGCTTATGGCTGAGTTTTTCATAAATCTTGATTTTAAAACGTTTTGATACATTCTAAATTTAAATCTTCTTGGTTATTCTTATCTTAAAGTTTTAAAAGATCAATTTTCGTTTCTCTAATCTTTGTCATGATCTATCCAATTCCCCCAGGTGTGTGCATTAATGATACTTAGGGACAACCTTCCAATAAAATACCATGAAAGACAGAGTTGAACACATTTATCAATTCTTTTAATGGTATTCAGAGTGTTCTAGTCTAGCATATGACAGGTTGGTACTGTATCCAAAATATCAGTTCACACCCAGGGTTACCCTATTTAGCAAAGTATAAACAATAATTTGTCCCCAATTTTGATTCTGTTAATTTCTTCTGGCTCAATAATATATACTGGAAGGGAAGGTTTGCAGAACAATTGATACTCAGAGATGTACTGAGTAAATGTAAAGAATTAGATTAAATGTTGTACTAATTTTTTACATACTAAACAAATACCAACGTATCACTAAAGCCCCTTAGAAAGTTTCGGTGAGTTGGAGCAAAACCTATCTAGTACTTGTTAGACAAGAAATTCATATGAACTCTACATTGTTTCCTTGGGTTATTTATTTTATATTCTAGCCTCTAAAAGTTGGGTAAATGTGCAGTATCCTGTTGGGAAAACACTATTTAAGGGATGTCCTCTTCATACAACTAGTTGAAGGAAAAGTAAATTACACCCACAAAATAATCATTAATGTAATTTTTCTGTCTCCACTTTTTTTTGTAGAAAGTCGTTAAGTGCTCAGGAGGGACTTGGCTCATTTGTATGCAAGGATGCAGTTTTCTGAATTCCCTGAGTTCCTCTACAATTTAGGACCCTGATCTGTAATTTTCTCCTCCACCATGGACGAAGAACTCGGCACTCATGACCTCCCTCCTTCTCTCTCATCACCCGCACGGAGAAGGGGGCTCTGGCCATGGTTCAGCTGCACTGATACACAAAGCACACTGAGTTTCCCTCATTCGCATCATCTGTCTTGCATCCTTGGACACAGCATCTGAGGCCAGAGTGCCGATCTCAGTCCGCACTGGAAGAGGCTTGCTGGGATCGGGGCGCTCTCATCGGCACTTACGCATCCTGTATAGTCATCTCACCCCACAATATTTCTAAATGTTCCGGGCCCTGTTTCCTGATCTAAAACCCTGGGGCCACAACCCAGGCAGCCCCTTCCCTCTGCGGACCTGTACCAGCCCTTCCCGCCTTCCCAGCCAAGTGCTTTCTTTCCCCGCTGATCAATCTCAGACTCCAGTGGCCTCCACTCTCTGTGCATCTGTTCTGCCTGCTCCTTCCAGGTGTCGCTCCTCAGCCTCATCCCGGCCGCAGCCTCCACACAGGTGCCGTGTGCTAAAAGCATTACCCATGGCTCTGTCTCCCACCTACACGGTCCTCGGCCCCTACCAATGAGGATGCAGAACACTTCTGCTTGCCACTCCAATGTGTGCTTAATTGTGTATTCTGAGGACAGGAGACATTGTTCAGGGAATGAGCGTGGCCTGGGTCCTCCCGAGGTCAAGGGAGTATGGACACCATTAAGGGGTCTCCTCACCCAGCTCTGGGTGGGGGAAGCAGGACAATCATCGATCGCCACGTTTCTGGAGTTCAGAAGGCCACTGTCTCAGCAGGCTTCGCTCCTTTGCTGCCAGCAACATTCACGTCTCACTCTCCAGCTGGTATTGCTGTGTGTCTGATGGCCTCCTCCAAAAGTCCTTCCCTGGCTTCTCTCAATGTCTTCAGGAGAGATTTTCCCAGGCCTCAAATCTAAATCTGGAGGGTGTGTGTGTGTGTGTGTGTGTGTGTGTGTGCGTGTGTGTTTCTCTCCAGTTGTGCCGTATTTACACTGGGCTCCTGTTTTTTCCTGGACGGTTTGCAGAGCGCCTGTCTGGATGCCCAGGAGGCCTCTGACACGCCGTCTATGGAGGACAGAGTGCACAGCCTTTCTTAGAGAGATGCTCCTCTTCCTGCTGTTCCCGTCTTGGTTTGTGGCTCGCAAGCAGCGAGGAGCATGTATTCTGCTTATTTCTTAGATTCTGTCTTATAAAGGCGCAGAATCCCTGGCCTCTGCCCGTCAGACCCCACACCCCACCCCGCCCAGCGCTTCTGTATCCTCCAGGCCTGGGGGTGCAGGCCCCGCCCGCTGTCCCCGCAGCGGCAGCTCTGCACCTGTCTTTGCCACGAGGCCAGCTGCTTCTTTAACAGTTTTTGGTTTTGCTTCCCCTTACACCCCAGCTCCTGGATCACTCTCTTTCTCCTAATTTTCCTTCTGTTCAAAGCAAGGACCACAGCATCCGAGGAATGTCCAGCAGCTGTGGCTCCCACACACCTTCTAGGAGCATCTGCTAGGTCTCTCCCCGAACTTCTCTTCCACCAGCCAAGGCGACCATCCATCCATGTGCGCCGATGTGTGGAGTATTTAGTGCCCCAGTCAGGTCCGGGGAAGCCTGGTAGGCTGGCCATTCTGTAAACAACTATTTGGTCTGTAAACTCCAAAATATTTAACGGGTATTTTTATTGAAGTTATTGTTATTGGACACTGAATTTTTGTCATCAGGTTGAATGAGTGTTTTAAATTTTGCTAATATTTTCTAAGTAAAACTGCACCCTATATGGCATTTTGTTTGATTGTAATGCTGGAGGGTACTCTCGCAAACAGTTCTCCAAAGACACACCGGGCCAGGAGGATGTGTGGTTTTGCATCTGTTTGCTCAGGCGAGCAACATCGGAGTCACAGCCAGCCCACGGTCTGCTGCAGCTCCTGACCTGACCGGCAGAGGCTCCAGGCTGTGGCCCTCCGGCACCGTCTGCGGCTTATAGGTGGGCTTAGACTTCTCAAAGGCTGGAGGATTTCAGTAGACATAGTTTAGTTTTGTGGAGAAGTTTCAAGCCATGCATACAATAAGCAAGTGACACCCACCACCCTAAAGCAAGCCAACATTCCTTTGGCCAAGTGAGAAGGGACGCCCTACAGGAGGGCCGGAATCCTGCAGTCTTGGTCTCTAGCCCCGGGGAGGCCCCAGGTCTCTGTCTGTGATCTCAGGCGGAGTCGTGGGCCACAAGGCCTGTACTATGCCAGGGTGTGGTGCAGATCAAAGCCACTGGCTTGGGGAGTGGATGTTGTCCCGATGGAGTGGCTGGTTTCAGGCTCTGCAGATTTAAACAACTGATTAATGGCGGGATGCCAGGAAGGAAAGGATCTCACAAAGACGCGCCGGATGGCAGAAGTGTCCCCAAACTCCTGCTGGGACAACTGTGAGTGGCTGCCACCACATTTGCACAGAGGATGCTCCTGTGAGGATCATTGCCTGGAGCCACGTGTTTCACCTGGGGGAGACGACACCCTTGATAGTCATTCTTTCTTTGAGAAATTGAGGATCAAACCCAGGACCCACCCATGCTAGGCAAGCACCCAATGAGCCACACGCCCAGCATTTCCTACTTTATTTTGAGACGGGGTCTCGCTAAGTTGCCCATGCTAGCCTGGAACCTGCAATCCTCTGGGGTAGGTGGGATAATGGGCAAACGCCACTGACAACAAACTGTAATCATGAAACCAGGTTTATGACTCCACAGTGCTGTGGTAATCCTCTCCCCTGTGCCTCAACCTCCCCGCATATGCTCAAGCTTCCTAAGACACACGTGTTCGCATGGCAGTACTACTCCTGAAGAAGCCAAATTCATCTTGCAGACTCTCCGTGCTTGTTTTCTAGACTGCCGTCACCGCACAGGCAGTTAGGACCAGGCTGCCTCGTGAGAGTGGTCAGCCGATCGGTCGTATTAACAAGTCTTTTTGTCATTTGTCACCCATTTCCCATGTCTCCAACAGCTTGTACACATCCTGAAAGGTGGTAATGACCCCCGCTGTCCCTGCAAAATACCATGTCACAAACTTTGATAGCTTTTTGGATTGAATAAAAATAACTTAAAACTGAAATCTTTAATTTGGCATGTTCTACAAGGACACTGTGACTCCAGCTGGTAAAATTTGCAAGAGTTTGTGAAATCATTTCCAAATGATTCATCTCTCCTTTTGTTTTTCATCTGTACTCACTGGGCATGAAGCTTCCATGAAATGTGGGTAATACTCGATTAGCGTGTTGAGACTCTAACGCTTCTTGCCCTAGTGGTCAATGCAGAGTGCACTGGAGAAACAAAGTCGAAAGTGGTTTGCGTTTTAGTTTATGAATCAGAACCAGGAGTCTCAGGCTCTGACCCGGACACAGCAGACTCTTGAGTCTGCAGGGGTCAACTGATGAGCTGCTGCATCTGGGCCCACAGAGGGCTCCCCAGAAGCCCGGGCTGCCCAGACCCTGCAGCACGGCTCCGACTGGCCTGGAGGTCCGATTTGCTGAACTATTTCTGCAGTCTACAAGGTCAATCCTTCCCTCTGGGGTCGTTCAGCATCCAGTTTCATGCTTGCTGGTATTTGTTTGTATTTCCTTTTTCTTCCCATTGTTTGACTTCTTTTCAAAACTGTCTAGGGTACATCTTGTTTATGACAAGGGAGAATGAGGATCTTGAGTCACTGCCTGGGCTGCACATCTGGTCCCACTCACTGAAAACAAGGACAGTTTCAGTTCGGTGCAGCACGTGTCACAGACAGCAGGCCCTTCATGGAGAAACTGAGGCAGAATCTACTTCGGGCAACAACAGCAAACTATGGTAAGAGGGCAGCCTGTGCTAGATGTGAAGGAAGAGCTCCTCACAGACTGCTGTGTGTCCTCATGGAACCACAGACTCCCCAGTGTCTGAGGCCTAAACCGGCAGGCCTGCTAACGCCTGGGCCGAGGCGCTGGGTGAAGGACTCAGCCTGAGGCCGTGCAAAGGCAGAGAGAGGACCAGGACGAGGGCCACAGAGAAGGGTGACGGAGAGGGAAGGGTATGGATGGAGAAATGGGAAATCTTGACAAAATATGTGGTTTATGACATGGGAACTCTATAGATCTAATAATTGATGTCATGCACATCAAAATCATGAATGGAATAAAATTAAATACAAAAATGAATATATACTTAAATCCATACATACCCGTGTTTATAGCAGCACAATCCAAACGGTAAATTGTGGAAAAGGACTACATGCCCAACAACAGATGAATAAGTAAAATTATGTGGTGCAAACACACCACACGGCACTGCACAGCTATAAAGAACAAATTTGAGCCATTGCAGGAAAATGGACGAATCTCAAGACCATGGGGCTAAGTGAACTAGACCCCAAAGGCTAAGTATCACATGATGTCTGTATTACAAGAAACACCAACTATCAATAATTTTCAGAGCAAAATAAAAGAGAAATGGTAGGAACCCCCAGGGCAGTAGAGTCTGTGGAGATGGGAAGGGGACCTGAGGAAGGCGGAAAGGGAAGAAGGACCAAAATGACCAAGGTGCTGTAAGCATGGGTACCAGTTCCCCGAGATGGATGTCCTTATTGTGTGTGGCAAACACACAGCAACAATAATTTTAAAAAAATTGAATTCTTGAGCATCAACCTAGGCAGGTGGGACCTGAGAGACAGCAGGTGCATTTGGAGGATGAATCTGGGGATGATCTTGCTCCCAGAGAATGGAGAGGAGGCTGGTGAGGGATGGAGGGCCCCAGGGGACAAGGGAGTGGCCGATTTACTGGGCACCTTGACCTTGGCATAAGCATTTCAGCCACAGAGGATAAATTCTACCCCACTGGTCACTGTGACCGTTAATTTTAGAGAGTATCTTACACACTGACTGGCATAAAATGAACACTCATTAATTGCTAGCCTATTGTTACCTTTATCTTGCTGATGAGATTCTATTATCTCCAAACAAAATTTGGAGACACATGAAATCACATCACTGACACAGTCCTGGGGTGATCTACAGTCACACTTGCAAAATATGTAAGATTTCAACAGATAGCTGGGTTTTTTCTTAAATTTATCAGAAAGTTACTTTTCGATGCTACACATTCCACTGGCAGATTTTCCAAAATGTTCCTACTTTAAATAATTATATATTTTCATTTCAGAAAATTCTTTTCAAATGTGGCTCTTACTACGAGCTGACCTGTTGGTTTTCAGTACATCTTTGTTTTGTTTGTTTGTTTTTGTTTTTTGAGGCAGGGTCTCACTATGTATTTCAGGCTGGACTTGAACTCACTATGTAGTCCAGGCTGGCCTGGAACCCAAGGCGATCCTCCTGCCTCAGCCTCCCAAGTGTTGGGATTACAGACATGCACCATGCCTGGCAGTTTCAGTACGTCTTGCTAATAGGATTTTTCAAAGAGTAATTTAATGGCAACTATTTCAATTGTACCATATTATTTATTCCTTTATTTTGTATTCTAATTTGAAATTTCCTATTAAAAATAGTTTTATAATGAAAGCTTTGAATAGAAATCCTTCTTTGATTATTCCCACTGAATATATTTCCGTTAGTAGAATTATTGATCAAAGTACACGAATATGTATCTATTTTTGAATACATTGCTAAACGGTAGTGTAGAAATGTTGAATCAATTTACACTAGCACTAATAATCTCCCGAAGATGCTGTTTTGCCAAACCCTTTTCAGTATCATTATAGCGTTTATCCTATATTAATTTGATATACGGAAAGATATATTCTTTTTGTCTTAATTATCGATGAGAGTGAACTATTTTTAAACTCACCTTATCTTCTCCATTTTTCAGTGAGGATTTACGATGTTCACAGGGGACCTTCCAAGATTTTGTGTTAGGAATATTTCCTATTGTAGTTTTTACGGTTCTTTTTACAGGTAGTTTTCACTTTTTAATTTTATTATTTTCATGGTGATGTTTCAAATGGAGTGCTTTTTGGCTCTGAGATATGTTCCAGGTTTTCTTCCCTAGAACACACTTCTTCATCAGATGATTATTTCACAGTGTTACTTTTGCTTGTGTGATTTCATTTTCTTACATACATGTCCATAATTTAATTAGGTTTACTTGAATTGTTTTTCAAGGCAAAGGTCTGTGTTACAAAGCGAGGCCACTCACCCAGTGTACTTCTCTTCTGATGTCAGACTCAAGCCAAAGGGTCACCCTGCTCTTTTGCACTTCCAGCTCCTTCTACTTCATCTCTCTGCTTTGGCTGGCTAAGTCTGAGTTGGATTTTCTAACTTTGTTCTTCATCGTAGACCTTAGTTACCATTTGGAAACCCACTTGCTCAGTTTTTTCCTGGGGGTTCCAATGCATTTACCAGTAAAAGGCACTGAAGTAAAATTTACGAATCGCTGCCAGAATCTGACACACTGCCCTGCCGGTCCAAGAACATTTCCTACGATCCCGAAAGAGAGGCAGCCGCCCGACCCGTGTCCCTTGGCAGCACAAACATTCAAGTCAATGCGTCAGGGGCGGGGATCGATGCGAAGGATGGGAAGAGCTCTTCATTAAAGGAACAACTGCTGATACAAATTAAGTTCCCGATGTATTGATGAGTAGGGGCACTCGGTGGACAGGCAGAGGGGGAGCAGCCAGTGGCCCTTCCTTCATCACCCAGGGGTGGGAGGAATCGATGCCCAGTCACTCGAAGAGGAAGGTTTCAATAACACAGGATTGCTCTCCCGCCTTGTGACCCAGAAGGCTGCTGGTCAGCAACTCACACAGTCCCTTCCTCCTTTGCACCGTCTTGACGTTATTCTAGTTCATCTGACCTCAAAATAGCCAAATAACGTGGCGTGTCTGCACAGTCACACCACAAGGTAACCACATGCTTCTGCTCTTTCTGTGGTGGTTTCTGCAAGGAGCCAGGCAGCTCTGGGGTGGCCGGGAAGCTTGTGGAGCTCAGGGGCGCTTAGCAGCGCCTGTCAGCACTGTCTCTGAGGGGTTCCTAGCTGAGAGGAGGGATATTTACCAATTAAAGGGAAACAAAGCTTGAAGAGGGGCAGGAGGGGTGGGGGAGGGGCTGGAGACAGGGAGGGCAGATGGAGTGTGGGACAGGGAAGGGGCAGAGACCACCAGGGGAATGTTGCTCTGCTCAAGGAGAGCCCTCCCAGCAAGCAGACAGCCAGAAGCCCCCCTGCCCATGACCCCTCACAAAGCAGTTTAGAGACAGTGCCCATGATGTCTGTCCTCAACAGAGACCGGAGGGACCTTCTGGGTTCAGTACTCAGCCTGTCCTGTGAGTGTCACCTGAGGCTCCTGACTTTAACTCCGGCACCCCACATCCCATGGAGGGAACCATGGCGATGGGAGTCTGTCCTTCCCTGCGTCCCACCATGGGCAAGCACGCTGGCTCTCGGGATGCTCAGGGCTGGAACACACAGCTCAGTGGGTCTGTCAGCCACCTTGTGACCACATCAAGGGACATCACAGGCACCCCTCCTGGGACACGCAGGTGGCACCGAGGTGGGCCCCGAGGACTGAGCCGAGACCTCCCATGGGCACAAGAAAGAGAAAATCTGCTATTGTGGCTTGTATCAGCATTTGGGTGGGGGAGGCAGAGACCTTTGAAAGGAAGGAGGGATTCAGGACCCCCCCATGTGTGTATGTGTGTGCATGTATGTATATGTACATGTATGGAAGCGCTTATGTATGTATGTGCATATATGTGTGAGTACGTATATAAATGTGTGTGTGTGTGTGTGTGTGTGTGTGTGTGCGTGTGCGTGTGTGTGTGTGTGTGTGTTTGTCCTGGGGATCTAACTCAACATTCTGGAGAAGCGCTTTACCATCCGTCTCAAAGCTATTCTCTAAAAATGTTTATGGTGGAGTCAAAGCCGCTTGGAAGACAGCGCTGAGGACACCGGCCTGGGTCTAAATTAAGCCTCGTTGGACAGGGACCCTCAGCCTGATTCAGATGCTACCGTGGCAACCCTGGCAGTGTCAAGTGCGTGGGCCCGGGCGGCTCATGTCCGGGCTCTCCCCCGCCCCGGCCCTCCTGTGGGACTGTCAGGCCCACCGACTGGCCTTGTGCAGCGCACGGGCAGCTTCTCACCCGGGGAGACCCGCGGGACACGCAGGGCACCGCTCAGGTGTTTGCCACGTGCTCAAGGAGCCCTGCACAGCTCCTTTCCAGGTCCTGTAGCAACTTGGGGTGCTGGCAAGGGCACCCCGACCTCGGCCTGCTCTGGGTGCTGCCGGAGAACGGAGGGGGACACTGCCCTGCCGGGTGGAGAGCCACCTCCCAGGGCCCTCGGCCTGGGTGCAGGACCCAGTTCTGCGGAGGAGCAGCCCGGGAGGCTGATGCTGGGCCCGGCAGCTGCTGCTGCTCCGGCTTCGCAGCCAGACTGAGAGCTGAGCCGGGTCCAGAGCGCATCAGCTGGAGGAACCAGCCGTGGCTACCTGCGAGTGGCATGAGTGACACGCACAGTCAGTCCGTCCAGAGTTACTTCCAGCCAGCTTCTCCCCAGTCCGGGATGGTGGCCATACTTCCACGCTCTCTTTTCTGAGTAGAAATTCTATTTAACTCAGCTACTCCCCTTCTAGAAAGAGTTAAAGATACCATATCACGGTGATCCATGCATAGCCATGTTTATAGCAGCACAACTCATAATAGCTAAATCTCAGAACCAGCCCATATGTTCATCAGCAGAAGAATGAATAAAGAAAGTGTGGCACTTATATACAAAGGAGTACTACTCTGCCATAAGGAAGGATAACGTTGAGGAAGTTTATCCTATTTTTTATAGGAAAATAGGTACAATTGAGACCATAATATTAACTGAAATAAATAAATCATACATGCAAGCTTAAATATTGAATAATTTCTCTTTTATGAAAAACTCAAAGCATAAACGATTTCTAAAAAAAAAGTAAAAAATAGATAATAGGAAACAGGAAGATAGATCTTTTGCAAAAAGGAAGGGGCCCAACAGATGGAGGGAAGTAGAGAAGGAGGAGAGGGAAAAGGTTGAAGAAAGAATTGAGATGTGTTACATATGTGTACCAACTCCCCATGATGAATGATGTGGTCATTATGCAGTGAAAAGACGTACTAATAAAAATCTAAACAGAAAGCAAAATACAGAACAGGAGGGTCTGGGACCATTCTGTCCACTTGAGTCCCGTGAGCACACAACTCTCCTTGTTACAGATGCCTGTGCTCTCCAGGCTCACTGAGGGTATGTGGGCAACTGAGTTCTGCTGTGAATACATAAATGCAGATTCTGCAGGCTCCAAAGTGAGGGGAATGAGTTTGATGGATTTGCTCTGTCTCCATGATAGCTGCCTATGCGATATTACTCTAATAAATCACACACTTGAAGGTCACGGTGCCTGAGTGTTGGCTGGCTCTTACTGCACCTCTGTCACCTCACCCAGTCCACGCCACGCTGGAACTTAAAACACGGCCTGCTGCAGCAGGGACACTGCCCGGCCAGGACTGGGATGAACACAGATGCACCCCGAGACCTGACAGGTGTGCTGCTGACCAGCCCTTATCAGGACCGGAGCCTCAAGTGAGCACAGGCCAGGACCCCAGCCGGAGTGGGGGCGGCGGGGCAGCGGCGTCTGCAGTCACTCACCGTCCAAGGGACAGCTGCTCCGTGGTAACTCCCAGGCTCCCGCTGCAGATACCATTTCACCGTGAATGTGGTTGGCAGGAGGAGCGGCTCTCAGGACATTAACATCACTGTTGTGGCTTTCAAATTTCAGTTTTCACAAGCATCTCGAAATGGAGAACGTAGCTGAAGGAACAAATTCTCCTGGACACGTCCCAGCAAGCAACTGCCCAGGGGCACCAGGAAGTAGGCAACCACATGGAGAAGGGCTCTGCTGTTCCTGGGACGCCTCGGCCACTGCTGCGACTCTCAGGGCTGCCTGCTCCCCTGACCCGGGTGTACTACGAGGCCAGAGCAGCCTGCTGCAGCCCAGACAGGCAATTCCAGCCCTCTTTCATTTCCAGGGCTGCCTGGGACACAGAATGTGAATTTCTGCAAATCATTTCACTCCTTGGAGCCAAGAATCCCACCATTTAAATTGTGAATGAGGGTAATAATTGCTATCAGCATATGTCATAAAGAAAATGTATTTACTCTTATATTAAGACTGTATTAATGGCTATAATTTATGTGTGTGCGTAAATAAACATACTAAGACTATGTCAGGTTCTTCGTAAGAAACTTATCATTTAAATGCAAATTGCTGTTGCTAGTTTTGCCAGTAGTTTGAGAATGAATAATAACCATCCTGGAGAAATATATATCCCTCCTCGTGCATTTGGAAACTTGAAGTAATCACCGTGCATGTGTGTAATTTGTGTTTCCATTAGATGATACTTTTTCTTGCGATTCCTGTTTCTAAATGTTTATTGTAATTCCGAATGGGTTAATTGGGTGATAATTCATTTCGGCCCACTTGAGGTTTCAAAGTGCCCTTAAAGAAGCAGCCTGGGTCCGGGCGGGGTGCAGTGTGGCTGTGTGTGGCCCGCTGTGAGTTCACAGGCTGGAGGCTGTCCTTGGAATGAGGAGTGTGCATGTTTTCTGAAACCCAACTTGGATGTGCCATGAAAGAGGCAGTTTCTCTGTGGCTTCATTTAGAGTGGGAGGACTTCTATGTGTTTTCTCCGTGTTTCTGTTTCTTCTCTTGCAGGGCAGGAACACGTATCGAGATTAGAGTTGCCACAGATCAATCATTCATCCGTCTGTCAATCAGTATGCAAATAAACACAAAGGAGACTCACTATCAGACTCATTTGTCAAGAGCCCCATAACCAGCTCGGTGACTTACCCACAGCAAAAGCCAGTCAGCAGAATTCCTGTACTGACAGGGTGGCAACCCCACTGGACAGGACAGGACTGACCTTGTGGACCAACGCTTTCTCTTCGAAGGGCTGCTCCACAGAACACGGCCCCTGTGAGTGCGCGGGCAGTGACACAGAGTGGGGGGAGGTCACCGTGCTCTTCTGTGCAGTGACACCCATCCTGCACCTCAATTCTTTGTAGAAAGCCCTTCGGGCATGTCCACCCCTAAGGTCAGGGACAGCATGCAGCTGGTCACACGCTGACGCAAGCAGGTTGGAGCACCGCTTGGTGCAGACGCCAAGGTCTCATTTCCTTCCTTGCAAGCTCCTCAGGCTGAAGACGATCGCCTCAATTTCGGGTGGAGAAACTAAAGCTGAGGTTAGAGAACACAGTCGAGGTCACTGGGGGCATCCTACATCTGGTAGCCACAGTCATATCACAGAATTTTAAAAAGGATGCTCAATATCATGACCTGATTAGGCAGATTTATCCTTCTTTTAGAGAAATCTGCAAAGAGACTGCATCATAGAGAACATTATAGTTAACTGTCATGAGAGTTGATTGATTGTGTCAACTTGGACACGAGAAGCTTGGCTAAATTGGTGTGGAAGACCCACCTGTGGCACGCAGGGTGCCCCCAGACCTTCTGCGTTTTTGGCCTTTTTTGACTGAATCCTCCAGCTCTCCAGCCTGAAAATGGCCCTCTGCACTCTTCCACTCCCACTCTGCAGGCGGCCACTGCAAGTCTACCTTGTAAATCTTAGATACATCATCACATATCATAGATACGTGTGTTTACATATATTATATTAAATCCATTCGTCTAGTGAACTCTGATACAAGAACGCTGATTCAGTTATAGCACATTTGCACACACACTCCTACGCACAGAATTTCCCCAATAAAACAGTTAATTGGTCAGTAGTTGCTTTTTGCTTTGTTTTTCCTCAGCTTCAATTAGCCAAGGTGATTAAGGAAATTATCTGTGTGCACCGATATTTACAAAGATACTTCTACTCTTTGTACAACTTTTAAGCCCCAGGGAAGGGAGTCAAAGGAAGTGTGTGTTTTTTTAAAATTTCTTTTGTTTTTAATTTTTTTTTTTTTTAACCAAGAACATGTATCAGTACATTGTATACTTAATGTTCACATTCATCAGGTTATTTTGTACCTGTACATTATGTATCTTGGTTTTCTCCCCTTTTTCCCACCTCTCCCTTCTGTTCCCCCTTCCCTATTTACAGAAGGTTTATTTGTATTTTCCCATTTTTTCCTTTTCCTCTTTTTTTCTTTTTCCCTTATTTCTTTTCCCCCTTCTCCCTTTCTAGTTCTCCTCTCTTTTCATATTATCTTCATTTTATTTTTTTTTTTCTTTTACTCAATTTTATAGCAAGGCCATTGTGTTACTATGACACCTGTCGGGGGAAGGAATAGACGGACCTACCTTAAAATGTTTATCTCTCTTTTGCCAACCTTTATATATATTTTAATTGAGTTTTAATTGAGATAATTATAGTTTCATAGGCAGTTTAAGAAGTAAGAATTAACACAGACATCCTGTGTACCTTATCCACGCTCACCCAGGGGTAAAGTTTTATACAAGTATAGTGTAATACCACAACCAGGATACTCACATTGATAAAAAATTTTATATAATATCTATTACACCACTCTGACCTTATTTACCCTTATGGTTACTCATATCAGAGAAACAATTTGATGTGTACTCATGAGTGTGTCTTTAATGCTGTTGTTGTGTAAATATTTGTCAAGTTGAGCTCTGGGTCTGAGGCTGTATGTAGATGCAGGATTATTATCTGCCAAAGTGAGAGTGATTTCGGAATAGCTCCCTAATCCTGCTGCGTGGAGGCTGGCCCACACCTCCACAGTGAGGGGGCTGTCAGTGTCCTCCTGGAAAGCCTTCCCAGCACCCAGTTTGGTGTCCTGGGGACAGCAAGGGGCCCGGGGAGGTTCTGAGCCAGAAAGACTCAAGTCCTGAATCCCAGGGCAAGGGCAGCTGTGACTCAGGTCTCTGTGGTGTTGACCTTGGACAAACACAGTGTCTGGGGTGACACGGACTGGGAGCTGATGGTGTAACCAGGCAAAGGCAGGGGTCAAAGTTTAGCTTTCTAAAAACATGCTCTGTAAGAACTCAGGACTTTGATCCACTGTGAGGTTTAGATGGGTTCTGCCTAAAGCAGACAGTGCGTGCCTCGCCTCCTCCAAGGGTAAAGAGCAGCTCAGCATTTTGTTCTACACTGATCAACGTTTGACGCACCTTGACAGACAACCACGGCACTCGGTCTCCACCTTCTTGGCTATGTTGCGGAGAGAATGGAAGATTCGGTTCCGGTTACACGTCCAGGGCCTCCATTTCTCCCCGCTCATTCTGAAGACCAGATTTGCAGAAGAGGGCTGAAGGACTTCTACCCGGAGACAGTCTGCTTGTTCTTCCAGGAGCCCCACAGCCGATGGGAAGCATCCAGGGATACTGCAGGTATGTTCTCGTCCTTTGGGTGTGGCCACACAGCATCTGTACACCTCCACTCGGGGTGGAAAGCTGTGCAGAGGTGCCCACTTGTTAGCACACCCAGTTTACCTTCCTTTCCAGCCCCCGTCATGTCCCATCCCGTTCAGCTGCACTTTGTTCCACTCCGATTCTTACTTCGCTTCTGTTTCCTGTCTGTTTCCTATCTCTGTCCTCTATGCCTGGTGGGTTTTGTTGGTGTGGAGGGTGGTGCCCGATGAAAATACCTGTTTAACAAAGAACAAATTACCCTGTTTTAACTACGTGCATGACTTTTTTCCTAATGAAGAAAATCCCCATAAACAATCTACTTCTTCCTCCAGGAATCCCTCAAGAATTGGCAGGCATTTGACCACTGGATTAGTTTGGGGGCAAAGGTTGAATATGTAAAGAGAAAGAAGAAATCATTTGAGCTAATACAGAATGTGTGTCACAACCAGGCAATATTTTGTACATTTTATAGGACCATTTATAGAGATTTTTATCATACATTTCAAGAAAGGTAGAGAGATGTAGTTCAATGTTAAGACCAAAAAGAAACAAGGAAGCACCTATTTTGACTGAAATGATGTCCTACAGCATTTTGTATGCATGCTAAGGACTAAACTCAGATATGAGAAGGACAGAAACATGAGAAATTACAAAAATTGATATGCTTGTTTTAATATGCTGTGCAATAAAATATCAGAAGTATTTGTGGTTGATAATTTTCAGTCAGTGTTTGTTTACTTCCCCGACTAAAGACTGGAGCCCTCTTGCAGCCAGGGTCTCCTGGGGTTGCCACGCTGGTGCCTGGAGAATGGACCATCCAGACACGGGCTGGAGAAGAGGCTGAGCAGCTGGAGGGGAAGATGCAGGGAGCCTGAGTGATGTGTGCAGAGAAAGAGCAGGTTGCAGGGTGACTTGGAGTGTCTCATGAGTTGTTTTCTTTGTAGGGTTTTTATTAGCAGCCGTCCAACATTTCACACCATTCGGAATCCACTGCTGTTCCTCGGCGAACGCCAAACGATGAGTGAAAGCGGAAGATACTTACAGCCATCAGCTTCCGCCTCCCACAAAAAGACTATAAATAGAAAGATGAAAACGCTTTTGCTTCTTTGAATGAACTCTTTAGAGAGCAAGAAAACGATCTCCAAATACGTCTCACCCCTTCTTAACAGAAACTAGAAATGTTTTTGCCAACTCAAATATCAATCCCAGATTTCCTTGGTTCACAGCAGCCACTTGAAAACTTCTGTGGAACCATCTCCAGGAGAAGCCTCGCTGGACGATGGAGAGGGGACATTCCTCCGGGCTGCAACAGGGCATCTTGGGTACTCGGGGAGCAAAGCTGAATGAACCCAGATCCAGGAGGCGAATGAGAGAGAAGACCGGTCAGTGTCGGGACCACTCGGCTCCCCCACCCCGACTGTCTGGGCCTCCTTCCGCGGGGCTGGACCAGCTGCACAGTGGACCCCGGCCACTTGGGTGCTCGCGTCCAGCTGTGGCATTTCCATCCTGCAGACCTCAGATGTGAGGGCGGTCAGCGCCTAGGATGTGTGTGCAGGTCTTGCCGCACTTGTGGCTTCAGAAGCCCGTGTGAACCTGCACCCAGAGTGTCTCCATCCAGCCCTCCGTCCCCTCAGGGACAGTGTGCCAAGGTCGGGGCAGGACTCTTGGCAGTGACTTCCCATCTGATTCTGTCAACTCTGCAGAGTCACCCGTGGCTGTGGCAGGAGCAGTTTGACTTCCAGCCTGAGGATATGGACAGAGTCTGGTCCACCCCATCGGGGAGACAAATGTAGCACATCAGTTTCCACTTGGGAAGTGAGAGATCTAAGTTTTTGTGAGTCGTGGAATCAGCTGGTTCCCTGAGCCACACACACTGTGTGTGAGCCGGGCATGCAGGCCCGTGTGCTTTAGTAGTCTTGTGGGAAGAAAACAGCCTCAGCGCTTCTTGGGTGACTTCCCTGTGGCAAGCTGACCCCACAGCCCTTCCTTTGCCCTTCCCCACAGCCTGTCCTTTGCCCTTCCCCACAGCCTGTCCTGGCTCCAGCTCAGGAAAAGCCTGTAGTGGACATCAGATTCCCTGGACGGTGGTCTGAAGCAACATTATAAAGAAGCCACTAGTGCTGGCTTGGTGGGACCTGTGTCCTCAGGTTCCTTCTAGGACACGATGATGCCTCTCAGGGTCAGCCCTGCTCCCTGTGAGAGACTGTGTAGAATCAGATGCCTGGTGTGATCCCCATAAATCCCCAGGAATAGACTGGGGGCCAAGGCACTA
>PVJO010027933.1:0-18945 GCA_004026905.1 Hystrix cristata
TCACTCTGTATCACTTGTCTTCAATATAAGGTGCTTTATTTAACATTTCCTGTAAAGAATGTCTGATACCAAATCATTCTTTCAGACTTATTTCCGTTGGGGATTTCAGATTTCATTCCTAAAGGACATTTTTACTGTAGGTACAATTCTAGTTTAACAGGTTTTTACAGTTTTTGAAAACTCTTTATACAAGATAGTTTTCCACTTTCTTCTGACACTCAAGTTTCTATTCAGAAATCCACAGTAATTCAAAATACTGTGTCCTTATCAGTAACATATCAATTAACTCCAGTTGCTTTCAAGATTGCTTTTATCTTTCGATTTCAGCAGTTCATGATTTGCTAGAGTATGCTTCTCTTTAAACTTTGTTTCCATATGGTGGCTGCTGAACTTCTCACCGTGTAAGTCTATTTCTTTTGTCATGTTTGGAATGTTACAACTGTTTTCCCAATACTTTTCTGCCCAGTCTCTTTTTTCTGCTATGACTGTACTGCAGTGCCATGTATTTTTAAACTTTTTGATATAATCTTACACAATACTTGAAACTCCATCCACTTCTTTCATATCTCATTTCTGTTTTTTCCATTGTTCTATCTTCAAGCCTACCAATTTCTTAATTCACATATTTTTTTCAGTTCTAAAATTTCCATTTGGTGATTTTGAAAGATTCTATTTTTGTAAAAGAAATCTTACACATTTACTGCCCTTTGAGGTGTATTTCTAGTACTTTGTGGAGCTTTTAATAGTCTATTTTATGTCTGATAATTTCTGCAATCTGCTGGTCCTTATTTATGACTTGGTTACTTTGTCTTTCTGCATTAGGTGGTAATTTTGATCTTGGCCTTTCTCAGGATTATTCTTGATTCTGAATCCTATTACAACCTCCTGGAGTGTGTAGATGTTTTCTTCCTAGAGCCCTATCTGCCCTGTTCGGTTCAGACGTTAAAGCGGGCTTCTTCCCCTGGGTGTCATGGCTCAAATCTTAGCTGTCCTGGTTCGGTTCTGTCCTGCACATGCTCAAGGTTTAAGCTGATACTCTACTACCTCTGCCATGCCAGCTCCTCAGAGAGAGGGGGAAAGCTGAGAAAATTGAAGTGGGAAGTGAGGCCCCACCTAGGAGACCGTGCCTCAAAAAAAAGAAAAACAGCCTAGACAGTTTACTACCGGAAGGAGTTTATTAAGTTCAGATTACTCTTGTGAAATGAGTTATTTTTGCATGCTGACAGCTTGTTTTGTGGCTCTACCCCCAGCGCCAAATGCGGGCAGGGGTAAAATCTCTGACTTTGACCAGGGCGTCCTGACAGTGAGCACACTAGGGCCCGCTGGCCAATGGAATGAACCAGCCCTGCGGGTGCGTACTCATCCCAACTAGGGCCAGTTTGAAGCTCAGGGAAAAGATAAAGACGAGAACAGTCCAGTCGGTTACAATGTGGTAGTCCCCGAGATATCCTGTAGTTTCCATTTTAGGATCGCTGTGGATTTTGTTTCTATAGCCAGATTTGCTTTTTCAGGTGAATAAAAGCTTATTTTTTTTTACCGCTTTCCCCCATATATCATAAAGTATTGTACATCTTTAAGGATGCTGAAAAGCAAGTTAAAAAGAACAAAATCTCTTTTTTTCCTCTTGTTACAAAGAAATGAAAGAGAATAAAAGGCCCAAGGAGGGGAAGTGGGTTTGCCAGTAAAGAGCAAGGGGGTTGGGTTATGTCCTTTGTCTACCTGAACGCTGTCCCTGCTTTCTATTGCCAGCTAACTTCCAAGGACAATTTTTAGAAATCGTGTCTTTCCAGAAAATTTAAGCTTTGACTGTATTCCAAGAGGAGAAGAAAGGTTGTTGCTAATGGAGAAATGATTCACTACATTTGCATTGACCCCACCCACACCTCGGATTTACCTTTGGTTTAATAGCTCTTTAGCTTTGTAGTTTCCTATGCTACAAGCTGTTGGGAGTCACTTTGACCTCTAACTTCCCCTCCGGCTTCAAAATTGTATGAAAGGGACACACTGTCAGTCTCCTGTTTGCCTGCTTTCTTCCTACCACTCCCTTGTTCTCCAGACCAGTAACAGGAGCTCAGCCTCCTAAGAAAAACAAACAAGGATGTTGGAGGAAGAGACAACACAGAGCAAATACTAAATTGCCATGTTTCTGCAAAATTGGCATCCAATGTGTTTTAATATTTTGCTTTTTTTTGGTGATGTCGGGGATTGAACTCAGGGCCAGGTTGTGCTTACAAGGTGAGCACTCTAACCACTGAGCTAAATCCCCAGCCCCAGTGTGTTTTACTATTGTTGACAGCATTTTCCAGTCCCTTAAAAACTACACAAACCAGTGTATTTATTTGTTGGCAGATCAGATTTAGTTTCTTTAAAGCTCTTTATGTTTCTCCTTCGAGGCCCATGTTCTCTTCTGTCTCTGTAAGTCACAGCTCATCTGTCCTTATATTTTACGCAGGCTGTTGGGATTAGGGCGGTGCCAAAGCAATCGGCGGATTGATTTAGTAATCAGGCACCCTTAATCCCAGCATCACACTAGATTCAGCCACTTCTGAAAAAGCCCCACCTATGACTGTATGAGGGTTTGGGGGGACATCTAGGCACAAACCACAACAATCCGCCAAGCCCCTCGCTCCCTTGTATTTTTTTGAGACCGGGTCTCACTATGTAGCTCAGGGTGGCCTTGAACTCATAGCAATCCTCTTGCTTCAGCCTCCCGAGTGCTGGGATTACAGGTGTGCGCCACCACGTGCGGCTCAGGATCACACTGTTCTAGCCCAGATTTCCTGATTTGCCTTTCTCCAGAGTTGCCTATCACAGCTGGGGCTTGAGTCTGATATTTTCCTTTAATTGAACATTTTATGAGCTTAGGATCAGCTTGTCCAACTCTGCCAAAAAGGCAGCTAGGGTTTCACTAGGAATGTGCTGAATCCATAGACAAAGGAGTGGCTTATTGCTGACTTTAACCATATCGTCTTCCAGTCTGTGAACGTGGTTATTTATCTGTGTATTTAAGTCTCTAATTTCTCTCTGATTGATGCTTTGTAGTTCTCAGTATAATAGTTTTACAAGTACATATTTTACTCCTATTGTAAGGGATGTTGATGTGTGGTTTTCTTGGGATGTCTTTGTTCGCCCTGGTGTCAGGGTGATGACACAAGCCTCCTAGCAGGTGTTGGAAGGCTGTTTCCTCTTGTGGTTCTCGGGGGACTTGTGGAAGGTTGATGTTGACTCTCTCTCTCCAGCACAGACCTGTGTGAGCTGTAAAGTCCCCTGCAGGTCCCTGAGGTCCCCATCCTTCTCAAAGCCCCTGTCTCCACACCAAGATTCCCTCTCTGCTCCCGTCCTGTGCTCAAGCTCAGTTAGAGCCGTCGCTTCTGCAGAAAGGAAGGGTGAGCTTCTGCCTCTCACCTGTTCTTTTCAATATCAGAGAATTTGTCAGTAATTCAAGAATGACTTGTAATTTGTGTGTCCCTGAACATTGATTTTTGCACATAGAAGAACCTAATATACTCTATGCTTTTATTTTGAGTTGGGGAAGCTGTCCTGCCTTTAGCGGTCTAGAGGAATGCTGGTAAGAAACAGGTTATTTACAAACTGTGGGACTCAGATTCTGCCACCTGCCAACTGGAATTGTTACTTGAAGCAACAAGCCTGTTTATTAACCCTCAGTGCTGCTGAAAACAAGGATACTCCAAGTTAGCAGTTTGTTATTTATACCTTAGGAAAGGAATGCAGTTAAACAAGTTTGTACTGAGCTGTGGCTGAGGTATAGAAAGGGAGCCCAAAGGAGCAGCAGAAGCCTACTGGAGCCCTTGGGCCCTCGCAGCAGCAGGCAGCATGGTATCACTCTTCAAGCAGGCCTGCTGGTGGCCTGAGGGAAGGCTTGGGCTGGTCAGGTGTCTAGGGAATGGGGACCAAGACATAGAGACTGGTGTCAGAAGTGCACCTTGACCATATTAAAGTTGTCTTGGGCCCGTCCTGCATTCATTACATCCCAGTTTGTTCAGAAAATTACATCAGCCGGAACCTGGGCTGATACACATGGTAGACAACAGGAAAATGTACTTACTGTGATGGTTAAACAATAAAGATTATAGAAAGAGCTTCGATGCAGCCCTTAGAAAGAGATTTATTGCCTGGTGTGATGGCCTACTCTTGTAATCTCAACTACACGGGAGGCTGAGGCAGCCTGGACAATTTAACAAGACCCCGTCTCAAAATGAAGAGGGCCGGGAATGGTAGCACAGTACCACAAAAGGTTATAGAAAAGATAAAAGTCAGGCCTAAAGAGAACACAGTAGACAAGTTTGTACACATCTTTCCAAATCTCCTCGTATGTACACATATGTAAGGAAATAGGGAAGAAAAAGAACATTCAGAGATTGGGCTAGGAGGAAAAGCGGTAGGGCCCCAGTCGCACTGTTTTGTTTGGGGAATTACTTGGCCAGGGCCTTTTGAACTGTAGTGTTCCAGTGGAGTACTAGATGTTATTTATGTAAGAACGTGTGCTTTTTTTTTTTTTTTTTTTTTAACAATAATACCCTTTCAGAAATGTCTAACTACTTTGTAACTACATGACTTAACCTGGTGATAAAAACAGTTATTGAAAGTCTACCTTTTCCAGAATTTATGTTTCTTTTCTCTGTTCTTATATTTTATGTCTCTTTTAGTATATGATGATACTACAATTGGGGTTAACAGCTGTCTCTGTAATATTTCTTTCCACCATGATACAAGCTGCTCAAACCTTATGCCTAGTTGTTTTGCACTTCCATGGAATGTGAAAAAGGTCACAGTGTAGAAAATTTGTAAAACACAAAGCAAAGCTTTTAACGTGCTCTTTCACTCCCAAGAGGCAAAGGTCCAAGTTCCTGAAATTTTACGTGAACAGGGGTCCACTTTGACAAAGAACTGCTGCTGGGACTTAAGATTCCATGAAACAGATCTTGAGAAATGATACTTCCATTCTTGGATTGTCCTGGAGAGCTGATCCAAAGAAAACCTGAATGCGATTTTGACACATACAAGTAAAAAACATGGCCAGATACTGTAGATTGAAGATGCAGTACAAATTTGAGTTGTCATTATCATGTCAGGTATGAAAGAATTATTTTGGTATGTACTGCTCTTTGTTGTGGTATACAGAGGAATGTTGTATTTAGGGTCCCTGAAACACAGAGGGGAAGAAATGTCTTGGATCATCCAAACTATCCCCCACCCAAGGTGACTGATACCCCCATTCCAACTTTCACTAAAGCCCCATCCTGGAGTAAATCAGCCTTTCTTTGCAGCATCTCCAACCCACACTAGGACATTCACACAAGAACATCGGGCTTCTGTAAACATCCCGTTACGGTTTGGATGTGGTGCATCTCCCGGAGGTGCCTGCATCGAGAGCTTGTGCCCGGCACTGCGGTGTTCAGAGGCGGGGCTTTTGGGGAGTGACTGGCTCATGAGGGCTCTGACTCCATCCGTGGATTAATCTGTTGGTGGGTTCATAATTTTATGAGCTATTAGGAGGTGATTGAAACTCAGAAGTGAGACTAGCTGAGTGGAGTGGGTCCCTGGGGATGTGCCTTTGGGGGCTGTGTCTGTCCCTGGCTGCTTCCTCTTCGGTTTTCTCTCTGATTCTTGGCTGTCTTGAGCTTTGGCTCTGCCGTGCCCTCCCCATCATGACCTTCCGTCTTACTACAGGCCTAAGTGCAATGTCTCAGCTGACATGGACTGATACCTTTGGAACTGTGAGCCGAAATAAGCCTTTCTTCCTTTAAGTTGTTTTACTCGGGTATTTTGTCACAGTGATAATTGCCAACTAACACACAGTCCAAAGTATTTTCGTGAAAAATCTGTCTTTGGCATAATCATCAGAGGAACAAAGTCAAAGGATTGATCCAGGACCATACTAGGAAGCTTGAAGCAGGGACAATGTTAACTAGCTGCTCGAAAGCTCTTTATGAAGGATAATGAATATTCATAAAACAGAATGACTTTTCTGCCAGTCTGACAAGAGCAGGGCGAGAAGGATAATAATTACCAACAGCCTCTTTCTAAATAGTCCACCACTGAGGGAAAGTAGGAGTTTTTATGACAAAGAATCAGAGATTCGGCGAGGAAGAACAAACAGGGAAATGTCAATCTGCACAACATTTCCGCTGGACAGGAGGAGGAAGTTCTGGCATTCTAGGGCACAGCAAGGTGACTAGAATTATTATTGTACCATGTATTTCAAAATAGATAAGGGATGAGGGCTGGGGTTTTAGTTCAGTGGTAGAGTACTTGCCTCCCAAGCACAAGGCCCTGAGTTCAATCCCCAGTACCAGAAAAAAAAGAGATGATTTTAAATGTTCTTTCCACAAAGAAATGATAAATATTCGAGGTGATGAAAATGCCGATTACCCTGATTTGATCATCCTACAATGTACACTTGTATTGAAACATATCATATCCCAGATATGTATTGTTATCTGTCAGTTAAAGAAAAAAGAATCAGACATGAAGGACGCATTTTGTTAGCTTGAATCCAGATGGGTCTTTCATCTCAAGGTTCCCTTAAGGAGACCTCTGAGCAGAAGGACTGTGAGGACAAGCTTCCTGTCCCCAAATTCTCGGCCGTCTCCCAGGACACTGTCTGCTGCGCTTCCAGGTGTGCTAACGGGTCACACTGTCCATGACAGAGTGAGTGCCCGCTGATGACAAGCTGCGGGCTGAGGCGTGGCAGTGGAGGAAACCCACACAGCAGGTGGCAGCAGACGCGATGTCCCTGGGAGTACGTGCAGGCACAAAATCGTGTTCACACGATCCCGTCTCTGCACTTGGTGTCTTAACCAAAACAAAAGAGTCCTTTCCTTAAGTCATGTCAGAAACACCAAACAGCTATTTTATGAAACTAAAATCAACTTTGATTCAAGTGGCCTTGTTAGAAGAGCCACAGGAAAAATGAGAATCTTTTCTCCTTATTGAAAAGCAACATGCCTCCAGATCAGGGGACGGTGGTCTTTCTTGGAAGTTCTGCCTGGAGCGTCATGTGTCTTTCTTGGCAGGGGTCACCTCGTTTTTGCTGGAAAGGGCCTGAGTCTGTCCACTGGCCTGAGAAGAGCGGGGACCATGTGACCCTCTGCCGTTCCACAGGACCAAGGTGGTAGGCTCCACCTGCTCTGGCTGCTCTGCTTTAGAGCTTGTGAGTGCTCCAGGGGTGACCAGTGAGCCCCTCCTCAGCCTGCGCATTTACCCGGTAAAGTCAACACAGCAGCAAATGGCTCGGCTGTGCAAAGCAGTACCATTTTGGGGGGTGCGTGCTGGGGATCGGACTCAGAGCCTCGAGCTTGCTAGGCGAGTGCTCAACCACTGAGCTAAATCCTCAACCCCAGCTGTATCATTTTTAATACCACCTCTCAAGGAATTTTATTTCTAGTTACTGAATGAAACCACACCATCCATCATATATAGTGGATAAGGCTTATCCTAGATTGTGTCATTTAGTGTGGATTTAATTCAGATACTTCCTTGTCGCAGAACATACAGTACGATCAGTTCACTGTTTTGTGCTTTCACGTGTTTAACTGACACTGTGATAGTAAGTTTATCCTGCTTTTTTCTCCCTTTAAGACCAAGCTCTGACGCTGGGGATTCAGCTCAGTGGTTAGAGTGCGTGCTTAGCAAGTACAAGGCCCTGAGTTCCATCCCCGGCACAGAAAAAAAAAAAAGACTTAAGATGG
Source organism: Hystrix cristata (assembly GCA_004026905.1). NCBI lineage: Eukaryota > Metazoa > Chordata > Mammalia > Rodentia > Hystricidae > Hystrix > Hystrix cristata. The sequence goes on from PVJO010027933.1 coordinate 7,713, forward strand.
AGCTCTGAGCCTTATGCAAGCTGGGGAAGCATTCACAGAAAGGGAGCACTTGAAGTGAGCAGCTTGGTCGCTGAGGTCCATCAGGCTGGTGGCCCCTGTCTGAGGGGCACCCTGGGACTAGGACTAGGAGGGTTTGCGAAAGTGCTCAGCAAAGAGCAGGCCACGGAGCAATCTCACTTCTAACTTTCCAGCCACATTGGTGTGTGCAGGGTTGGTGTGGAGGATGGAGGGGACGGGCCGGTTGTGATGCAGTGAACTAAAACGTGCTTTGCATGCTCTTGTTTTCTCTGCTAATTAGGTTTCTGCTTCTGAACTTTCAGCCATGATGGACAGTGAGTGGCTTGAATGACCACTGAAGGCCAGATGGACCAGTAAGCTTGGGGAGTGAGAGAGGGAGGGCTGCCAAAAGGCCCAGGCCTCAGAAATAACAGTGTGTGTGTGTGTGTGTGTGTGTGTGTGTGTGTGTGTGAGTGTGTGTGAGTTCCAGCCCCATAGAGCAAGCAAGGGAAGAAAGGCAAGAGGCAGGTTGGAGAACAGATAGGATGACAGTTCACCTCACAAGGAGAGGCGTAAGCTGAGATGGGCACTGATGGAGAAGACCTGGTTGTCGGGACGACTGGGATCTTCCCGGGTGCAGCCCAGGCCTGAACCCTTCATGCGTTGACGCCATTGCTGCAGACCTTAAGCCACTTTCATGTTGTTTCCAATTACTTAAACAAGACTGGAGACAATGTGAGTCCCCCATCAAGGTCCCACCCTGTACCCTCGTGCCCTGCCTTCCCCCCAAGTTCCAGTGCCCCAACCCCCTTCTCCACTCCACACTGCAGCCTGCCCTCTCCTCTCCTCCACCCCCAGACCACAGGTCTCGTGCCCCTGGGAAGAAGCCGCGGGGTGGGGGGGAAGGAAGGGGGGTGTGCACCTCTCCAGCAGATTTGCGGTGGTGGGGCTGCTTTAGGAGCGCTCTCTGGTTTTAACTGAGCTTGGAGCTCCTGGGCAGCAACTCACACAGACCAACCCTTGCTGAAGTTTCTCTCTCCCAGTGCTGGGGAAAGGTCCCATTAGACTACGAGACTGCAGAGAAGAATTGGGTCTTTGCATCAGATTGATTCAGCATTTAAGCTTTCTTCAAAACCACAAAGCTTTAATGTTCACCCCACTTCCAACCATGGCCAAAAGACCAAGACCCAAAACAATGAAACAAAACAAAAAAATCCCACAGAGAACAAAACAAAAAAAGTCTACAAAAATATTAAAACTATTTCCTTCCTGCAGAATTACTATCGAAGGTATTCTAAGGATATCTCATTCTCTCATTTGTCTTTTTCATATTTTAGAAACAGTTCTTTGTGGTGTCAAGCAACCCCGTGGTCATTCTACGCTCACCAGTGCATGGAGCTTGTAGCGTTGTAGAATAACTGTATTATGTTACCACAAGTTCCCATGATGACAGTAAGGATCATTTATGATCGTCGTTTTGGGCCCCTGCTTGTGCTGCCCAGTGGCTTCCACTGAGCTGCACCTGCACCCCGACCCTTCGTGCCCGCATCTTGGGAGCAGGGAAGACATACACGGAGGGGCCAGTGACTGCAGCCCTCTCTGCTTTTGCACAGGGCTGCTCCTGTTGCACAACTTCACAGAAGCGAGGCTGCCTCTGGGACAGGAGAGGGGGAGTCAGCTGCCGGACAGGGTCAGAACTCAGCACCTGGCTGCAAAAACTGAGGGCACCCAAAACGAGGGATCTGGCAAGACAAGTGTGTCACGTGGTTTCCACAAAGGGAGCCAGATTCCAAGTTAGTAGCTGAAATGTTACAGCAAAGTCTTACAACTCTTTGAGAAAGCAAGTGCCACTCAGAGAGCTGGAGCACTCAGGTTTATTTGTGTCAGCGGACCCAGGGGAGTTTATGCTCTAAAAAGCCGGGCCTCTAATGAACAGAGAGCAGAATTTATTCTTGAAACCCCACCCCATTAAGATTTTTAGGGTACAAACTAAATTCATTGATTGGATACACCATTTTTCACCTTATTTGAATTCGCGCACCGGTTGATTGCATTGGTTACAACTTTCACCTATTTTGCCTAAGAATGCAGTTACTCATTCCTTAAGGTGCCTGCTGTGTCAATTTGGCTAGTCCTGTTTATCTTTACCTTCTTTCAAGCCAGGGCTCAAAGGTCAGCCCTCCTTAGCATAACACAGACACAATTTCAACATGTGTTACATCTTTGTGGCACATCACACCAGGAACAAGCTGTAGTGGAGTGATGTCACACCCATCACCCTCTAATGACATTTTACTCCTATCAGTGGGGGGGAGGGAGAGGGGCAGTAATCTGGTGCACCTTCAGGTATTCTAAAAGCGTGAGAAGGTGTCGTGGGCCGTTATCAATCAGGGCAGCTGCAAACCTTGAGAACAGGAGCAACGAATGAGTGGGGAGGGGTTACAAAGCAGGCTTATAGAAGCAGCACAAGTTATTTGGAGAAACTTTCAGTTTTCCTCCTCATAAACACGTACAAACTGAAGACTGAGCACATCGTTTAAAGGTTACACAGTTTGTACTCACACATCTAAAAGAAAAAAATTAAACATTCAAATTTTAAAAAAGTTAAAAATTAAATGAAAAGTCTATGAATCATTGTTACTAAATGAGAATAGTATACCTTTACACCTGTATTAAATCTAAATTGTGTTTGAATAATTTTAAGTATGAAAGTGATAGAAAAACAAGGCAGAAGACTAAGGAGCAGTAATGTGGCTGGACCGGCCAGGCATGACCAGCACACCAAAGAAACTTGTACCCTCGGGGCATAACAGTGGGGGAAAAAACCCATCACATACTTTTCTACTTTTCTGCTGTAAATTTGTACTTTAGGAATATAGTAGCCGGCTGAGCGTCTCAGTAGCTGCGCCTGGGGGATACAGGAAGCAATCTTCAGGTTTACCTTCTTAGGGAGGCAAAAATGTGTTTATTATGACACCTCACAAGCTGAACTGAAAGCATTCATAGGTTTGCTGTTCTTTTAGCATGGCTTTATCTTGGTAAAATAGCAGGAATGCAAAAGACATATGGATGTAAAAGACATATGGAGGTGGGCTTCAAGATCCTCGAATGACAATGACACTGAGGAGATTTGGTTTCCTTCAAAATTGCCTGAGGTCTGATGACTAAAGCACCCACCAAGGAAGAAAAGGAACTGATAATCTGGCTGCTATCTACTCACTGTTTGAACCAATTTTTGGATAATTATTGAGAAATTGGTGCACCATCTGAATATATATGATATATTTTATATATTATATGTATCTATATATATATATACACACATAGGACCACTGATGAACACCTAACAGCATTTCGTGGCTGCTGTAGCTTTAGGATGTATGTATACACACACACACACACACACACACACACACACATATATATATATACCCTTTAAAATATAGCAGAAAAATTTATGCCCCTTGTAGATGCAAAAACATCATGCTTTCAATTTAGAAATGCAAAAAAAGAAATTTATCCTGGAACTCAGCCATCAGGCCCTTATTTGTACAGTAATAAAATGAATGATGTTGTGAAGACTTGTTGCTCTCATCTCCTAAGCTAATTGGAATGTGACATTGGACAGCAGGTTTACCAGTTTCCAACTGATGTTACATTTGCTAACAGAGCACAAGTTGGCCAGCATAGGAACGCTATGCAAGAACGAAGCTGAAATTCAGAATGAAATGTTTGCAATTTCAAAACAATGGTATAATACAATCTTTGGATTTCAGAAAGATATAACATTGGCCTCATATATGGCAAAGGAAACCAAACTGGTATTGCTGAGGTGAACATGTCAACACTGCACCGCGATGGAAATATTGACAGGGAAACCTCCATAAAACCAAAGCCTGAGATGGTAACTTTCTACAATCCAACCGAAGGCAGGATAGACGTTGTTGATGAATTATGCAGCAACTATGATGTTGCTCAAAACACAAAGCGTTGGCCAATGGTTGTGTTTTACTTGATCCTGAACATGTGTGGCATAGTTTGACAGTTTACAGAGAAAATGGCAAGTGCACAAGAAGACGATGCAAAAACATTATGGAGCACACTTTGAGCTGACAGGTGAAGAGGCAGGCCCAACATCAAAAAGACCCACTACAATAACAGGAAAAATAAAAAGGTGTCAACTGTGTGCTACAAACACGGACAGGAATCCTCAGCAAGCCCCCAAAAGTGGGACAGGAAAAAAAAAAACATGCTATCATGTGAGTGACATGTGTGCACACAACACTTACTTGTCAAGTGCGAAGACTGCTTTGGCGATGACAGTTGAAGAGTATTTCTGTGGTAGACTTTTGTTTGTATTTTCATTGTAGTTCACACAGGAACTCATTTCTGATGTTATCTTTCAGGTTTTGTAAGCAAGTACACAGCTGATGTGAAAGTGTTGACATTTGTCCTAAATGTGCAATACATACGAAAATTTTAGTAGTTTATTTTACTGATATTTTATGTTCTTCACTACACGTTGTATAATATAATAAGACCCTCCTGGCAAAACAGCAAGACCAGTGAGATGTCAGCTGTGACCTAGAAAAAGACCAGGAAAGTAAAACACACGTGCTGTCAGTGTAAGCAATACACGTGTATGGAATATGTCATCATGTGTGAAGATGGCCTTAGGTGTGATAATTGAAGTAAAGATTTCTCCTGTAGCATTCTATTGGTATTTTCATTGTAGTTCATATAGAAATGTCTTTCTATTGTTATTTTTTTAGACTTTGTACACCAAAAACTTGCTGATGTTGAAAATTTTGATTCTTCATTAAAAACACTCAATAAATCTAAAAATTTCAATACTTTATTTTTTGATAGTTTTTCCTGTTAAGTACTCATTCTTTACTATGATAAAACTCCTTTTTTTTTCCCCTTGGTGCCAGGGATCAAACTCAGGGCCTTGTACTTGCAAGGCAAGGACTCTAACCCCTGAGCTAAATCCCCAGCCCTACTATAGTAAAACTCATAAAATTAAAATTAATACTTCATTGACTGAAATATTACAATAAATGAAGGTATTATGTACCCATGATTCTTTTCTGATTAGAGTTATGCCCAAGCCAGGATGCAGAGCAGCAGCTCCTGAGCCTGAAATGAGATCAAGCCCAGCCCTGCACTGGACACTCATCTTCAGACACAAGAACATGCCGGCCCTGGTACCCGATAACAGTCTTCCGACACGAGAACAAGCCAAGCCTCGTACCTGATACCAATCTCATAGCATGGGCTCAAGTGGGACCGCGTGGATCAGCTGTCTAGAAGAATGAGAAGATGCAGGCATTGGCTTTGCTGCCACTGCCCTCTTGTTCTTCTTTTTTTTTTTGTTTTTTTTTTGTTTTTGTTTTTTGTTTTTTGAGACAGGATCTCGCTATGTAGTTCAGGCCAGCCTTGAGCTCACTCTGTTGCCCAGGCTGGTCTTGAACTTGCAGCAATCCTCCTGCCTCTGCCTCCCAAATGCTGGGATTATAGGCGTGTGCCACCACACCCGGCATGCCCTCTTGTTCTTGCAGTAGTCTGTTCTACTTGCAGGATGTATCATTTCTTTCTCCTTCCAAATACTCTTTTCTCCTTTTCCTCATTTTTCTCTTTGTGCCTCTTTTCCATTTCCTCTTATTTTTGCCCTAAAAGAAGTATTAATCTTTAAAGTCACCAATTGTTCTGACCAGCTAATTGAAGGGGACAGTAAGAGCCTGGAAAACACTGCTGGTCCATATACCATCTGGTAAGACCATAAGGCAGGTCGCCTGTAATCCCAACTAAGGGGAGACTGAGGAAGGCCGATCTCTGAGCCCGAGGGTTCTAGGCCAGCCTGGGCAACATGGTGAAACCCTGATTGTTACATATTCTGACCACCAAACATTTCTAACCAGACCTAGGCAGAAACACTAACGGTTGTAAAGTTAAATGCCCCACCGGAAACAACCAACTCCCAGTCCCCAAGACCTTCCCGGGGCCACAGTGTCCACATCTGTAAGATAACAGAGGCCTATAACTCACACAGAATGCCCACAACCAGGAAAGGAATGTCCAGCTCCTCTGGCCCTGGATTCCCCCCAGTGCCCACAGCCTCAAAATAAGGAGGAACAAAGAAATGGCTTATCTTGCAAAGGTTTTGTGGGCCAGTCAATTCCCTCACCCACATCCTGCTGTAACCCCTATATAAACCCTCAGCCTCTTTGTTCTGAGAGCTTTTCCATTTGCCTTCGTGCTTCAGAGAGAGTTCCTTTCTGGCTTTATTCCTAATATAGCCTGTTGTAGCTATCCCGAGGCCACAGTCTCCTTTCTCTGGTCCAGTCTATTGACATTTGGTGCTTAAACCCAGGAGGGGTAAGTGCAGCCCCCAGGCTGGCTCCTGGGCTCCCCACTCCCTGCTCACAGTCTCTGTGCATCACCACTGCTCTCTCCCTCGCCTGTCTTGCCTCCTCCCAATCTGGTGCTTGCATGTGGCTGGCCGATTAGCCAGGAGCCTTGACGGTCCCTGGCTGGGGTGACTCCCAGTGTGGCCTGAAGGCACCCAGACTGTGACTCCAGCTGCTGAGGCCCATAAGGGTGTGAGCTAAGAAATTCTTTTCAGTTCCTCATAAGTCTCTGCTCCCTGCTAGCACCTGAGGCACCCAGTCTGGGGCTACTCTCTGGTGGGACCTGCAAGGCAGCAGAAAGAGAGACAATCTGCTAGAGTCCGTCAGGGTGAGGAACCCTGTCCTATTTGATTCTGCCCTTCATGTCAAATGCCCCCAAGACCTCCTGCAGCAACCCCTTGCCGTGTGGTTAGCCATCCACCGCAAGTCCACTATCTTCTTGTCTGGAAGGGAAAGTTAAGAGCCTCCTGATCTCTGAGTGCTCGAGGACATCAGATACACCATGATGTCCTCCAGGAGGAACCAACTCCAGAGAGCTCACTTCAAGGACGCTTGATCTGAGGCCTCTGGCAGGCTGTCCCCTTGCGCAGGGAAGAATCTGGCACAATTTGGAGGAGACGTCCAAAAAATTCTGCCAGATTTGACATAGGCTCCTTTTCTGGGGAAGCTCATGGGGAGATGGGCCAGATAGCCTCCTAGCGAGAACTACCCAGGGCTCCATTCAACTATAAAGGCATTTCTCAGAAGGGACAGATCAGGATGCTCCAGTCACCCTCCTGGGTGACTGATGTCTACCTGGACTTCCTGCACCAGGCAGTGCTAATTACAGTATAATTCCAAATTACTGCTGTGCCTCAGGGAGGCATGTAGGTCCAGCCATTGCATCCTTATCCTGAGGCCTGGTCATCTTCAGATGAACCTCCAGCCACAATTTTGATGTCTTTATTCTTTCTGCTGACTTCCTTCAGAGCCCAGCCCCTCTCTGGTTATATATTAATATCTATCTAATTTAATTGCCTGTAATACAAGATGATCATAGTTGTGTGAAATGCAATGGGGATGAAATAAAGAGCAAAATGTCATAAGATATCTTACACATAAGTAAAAAGTAACTGAAAAAGTTGTTTTTTTCAAAATAGAACTATCCGTTTGTTTGTTCCTCTCTCTTCCAGTGAGCAAGAGAAGCAGAGGTAGGCTCTGAGCTTGGCAGACTGGAGAGCATCATTTACCGTGGGATGAATCAAAGCCAGGAGATTCTGTACTGTTGCTTTCTTTCAAGAAAACCAGGTTGGGGATCTAGCTCGAGTAGTAGAGCACTTGCCTAGCATGTGCATGGCCCTGCGTTCGACCCCCAGCATCCCTGCCCCCAAAGAAAACCAGCTTGTTGGGAGTACATAGACCTTGAGTTGCCCTCCCCCAGCAGAAAAAGTAGGAATAAGGTTTTCCTCTAAGAGTTAAATGAATAAATTCTACATTCAATAATTAGCCATCTGTCGGTTTAAAACCAACAGATGACCATTGAAACTTCTAGAAGTGAAATCCAAGTGACCATGCACAAATATCTAGGTTGTACAATGGGAACACGGAGATGGCTAGGTAGGAAAATCTTAAGGAATTATATTCTTAGGATAAAAAAGAGATGATCAAACTGGATCTTAGAAATGGCGTGGTAGCATAGGGCTATAATTCCTGCAATTGGAAGCTGAGACAGGAGGCGCAAAATTGGAGGCCAGGATGGGCTACGTGGTTTGAGACCCTTTTTCTATATCATTTGAACACGATGGAGAGTCCAGAAATAAACTCATACATCCTTGGTAGATTCATTTTTGACAGAGGTGTCCATGCAATTGAATGGAGAAAGAATAGTCTTCAATACATGCGCCACTGGGTAGCAACATATAAAAAATGAAGCTGAACTTCTGTCTCATACTATACAAAAATTAACTCAAAATAGATCAAAGTCTTTCAACGTTGAACACATTTTATTATACATATTTGAGTGTTGTTTCCTATCTTTTAAGAAAAATGTGTTTCAATAAAAACATATACTGAAGTCATTTTGTGTGAAGAAATGAGTGAAATGAGCATTAATACTTAAAAGCAAAGTATTCACTGTCACATCTTTAAATAGCTCAAGAGCACAACAAATTCTAAACACACTAAGATCATGTAGCTCTTTCAGTATTCTTGAGAATGGTGAGTGATAAACCTGTTATGACTTAGGATCCATTTCTACGCTTGTCTCTTGAGCTGCTTCTACTTCCAAGAGCTTTCCACCACTTTCCAGTGTTTGCTGAAGTTCATGGATGCTGCTAAGAACAACATGAAACTTTTTCCGTCTCAATGCCAGCTTATCGTCCACGCTTTCTTTAATATGTGAAAGATGCTCTAATTCTTTTCCCAGAGCTTCGAGTTCCTTTAAGGTCTCACGCCTGTCTGGAGGATGCTGGACCACCTTTGCCAAAGCATCATATTCTTGGTGATATTTTCATATTCATTTTACTTGAAGAATTTGTTTTTTGCACTCAGCAATTTTTTTCATGTGCTCCTGCAATGCTGCATTCTATTTCTTTGTAAATTTTTTCATAGTTTTCCATTTCCCTGAGATTCGTATCATACACCAGCAAAGTTTTGCCCATCGAAAATTCACACTGGGACAGTGTGCTCAGCATACGTTGGTACTGGCTGTATCCCTCTTCTTGGGATCCAGAGTTACACCATTTAATGGAACTTTTCACGAGCAGATTAATTCTGCGATCATCTCCAGCATCATCTCCACCAATAAGGAGACATTTCCGTATGACTTCCTCGTCGCCAGTCACGGTTCCCAGCGCGTGGTGGCAGCGGCGGCTGTGGCGTGGAGGTCAAACTCCCACAGTGCAGCCAGGTAAACAGCCGTGGAGGAGGAGACGGTGGTGCCCGTGGCCGCCCGCTGGGCCGCCTGAGTCTCGCTGCGCTGCCACCGCCGCCGCCCCGGGGGACACGCGCTGCCTGCCCGCACCTCAAAGTCTTAAATGTAAGAGAAAAAAACTATAAAACTCTTAGGGAAAAAAGCAATTATGGCCTTGGATTAGATAATAGTTTTTAAAAGTCAAGTAAGAAACAAAATGTTGGATAAATTTGGAGTTGGGGCGCGTGTGCGCAGGCGACGCTGGAGGAAGGAAGCAAAGCTGCGGAGCCGCACGCAGGAAGCTCCCCGCCGAAGGACGGCCAGACCTGCGTGGTGCACTAAGTTGGGATGCTTGAAGAGGGAGAGAAATTCGATTCCTCCCGGGACAGAAACAAGCCCTTTAAGTTTATGCCGGGCGAGCAGGAGGTGATCCGAGGCTGGGAAGAAGGGTAGCCCAGAGGAGTGTGGGTCAGCCAGCCAAGTTCACTATCTCCCCGGATTGCGCCTACGGTGCCACTGGGCACCCGGGCATCATCCCGCCACACGCCACTCTTGTCTTCCACGTGGAGCGTCTAAAACTGGAACGACAGGAGCGGCCTCCTCCCTCAGCTCCCTGTTCCAGGATCTGCCCTGGAGGCCTCCTGTGTCTCCAGACATGCGCACAGGACTCTACGGGAGCTTTTCCCGATACACCACTACTGTGTGTAAACATCTGCCCCGACTGAATGTGTTCTGTCATCAGCTTCGCTTCTGGCACCTCTATTTCCTCTTCTCTTTCTCCTTGTATGTGTGTTTACCTAAACTATATGCCATAAACCTCAAATTACTCATTCTTTTTTCTTTTGGGGTGAAGATTCAGTTTCAGTCTTCTGGGTCTGGTTTCCAGTTAAGTATTAACAGCACAAGTGATGGGTTAACTATAGACTAGTATTGGTAGGGGGTAGGGTTTGCAAGAATTTTTTTTTTTGGAATGAAATGTTTATCATATATTAAACATTCTTGCTGCTGCGCTGCACAGCCGCAGCAGATCTGAGACGCTGATGAGGGCTGAATTATTCTCCACTGTGAGAGATGCCCTTGGGTTAAAGTCAAACCCTTACCCAAAACCGAAGTGGGGAGGGGAGAGTCTTAGCCTCTGCCAGCCCGGGCCACCTCCCCTGAAACCTCGGCCTTGTGAAAGCAGATCACATTCACTACGATGTTGGACACTACAGATACCCGTCCCTGGGTCAACAGGGACTTCTGATGCCTTCTTCATGACCTGGCTCCACTCCCCCCATCCTGTGGTTTTTCTAATGGATTTCAGGACTTTTGTAATCTCATAACTATCCAAGCTCTACTTCCTAAATTTTAAGAACTTTAATTGAAAGTTTAAATCGAAGGTGCTGTTTGTAGACTTATCACCCAACGAAAGTCCAGCCATCATGACAAATCCTTGCATGTTCTCTTAAGATAATGATGCTGGTGCTGGCTTCAGCAGCATATATGCTAAGATAATGATGCTGGTCCTGGCAGCCTCAGCATCCCCTCTTTTTGTTTTTGTTTTGATACTTGGCTCTCTCGGCTGGTCTCAGTTTACTGACTTTTCTTCCCTCAGTCCCTTCTCACCCTTTGCTGTCCTGTGCAGTGATTTGGTGAGAGACATTGTTGCTTTGTTCCCCACTCCACCCACCCTCAGCACCACCCCTCCCCCCACACCACATATGAGTTTCAAGTTCTGGTGTTGCAATAAAAGTACTTTCTGCTGGCTTTTCTAGGAAACAAAACCAAAGCCAAAGAAACCCCAGCATTGTACTGGCAAAAACAAGGCAAAACAAAACAAAACCAGACCTGAAGATCAATGGAACAAGAAGAATAGATGCAGAAAAAACTCCAAACACACTCAACTACCTTATCTTTGACAAAGGGGCCAAACACCTTCACTGGAAGAAAGATA
>PVJO010027934.1:0-18947 GCA_004026905.1 Hystrix cristata
TTTTTTTTGGTGTCAGGGATTGAACTCAGGGCCTTGCGCTTGCAAGGCAAGCACTCTAGCCACTGGGCTAAATCCCCAGCCCATGATGACCCTTTTCTTCCACTCCCCTTCTTCGTTAGGAAGCCATCCTGCAGCGCTACCAGGTGACAGGAGACCACCTCCGAGTGTATCTGCACTACCTGCCGTCCTACTACCATCTGCACGTGCACTTCACTGCCCTGGGCTTCGAGGCCCCCGGCTCGGGCGTGGAGCGTGCCCACCTTCTGGCTGAGGTGATCGAGAACCTGGAGTGTGACCCTGCACACTACCAGCGGCGCACTCTCACCTTCGCCCTCAGGGCCGATGACCCCCTGCTTAGTCTCCTGCAGGAGGCCCAGCGGCCCTGAGTGCGTGTGGAGAGAAGTCACAGGTGCACAGCATTTGGGCCAGCATGGGGCTGGCCTTTTATCTCCAAAATGGTTTTTAAAAAAATATATTTTGGGGGCTGGGGATTTAGCTCAGTGATTAGAGTGCTTGCCTTGCAAGCACAAGGGCCTGAGTTCGATCCCCGGCACCACAAAAAAAAAAAATATATATATATATATATATATTTTGTACTGGCTTATCCCTCCTATGTCAATAAAGTACTGGGCCCGTGGATGAGGACTTGATTGCCTGGCCTGGGGAGGGGGAGCAGGTGGGCAGAGCAGCAGAGATCTGGGAAAGGGTGGAAAGTCTTGGGATGGCAGTTACAGGTGATGAGTGGCAGCTACCCCAGCAGGGTGTCAAGGGCTTTGTCCACATCCCCATGCTCTCCGAGCCTCTTGGTTTCCTGCCTGAGTCTGTGCCTCCCTGTTTGCGCTCTTTGTGCCACATTCCTCCCCGCCACAACTCCCCTTTGTGGGGAGTCCCTAAAAAACCTTTCCGGAAGTGGCCTACAGAGGTTTTAGATGCCACTTCCTCCTTCCCTCTCCAGCAGCGAGGCCACACCCTGCATGTGCGTCAACCCCCTGATGAATTTTTTGAGGAGGATGGGGGATTAATGCCTGGAAGTGGGGAGTTTTAATGAGAGTCGGATGATGAAAGCCCCAAATGCCTGCCTTTGCCTTTTATTTGGTCAGCGGGTGCTTGGCCTTGACTTCATTATCTAGACAGGAAGACAAAACAGACTCACATGGAACAGCCAGAATATCGAGTGCAAAACAATCTTATCAGCAAGAGCAAAGTGAATGGTTGCAGTTGAGTTCAGAAGCTCTGAGGGGCTTTGGGTTCAGGGTGTGGTCAGCACCTACCACTGGTTCACAGAATCTGGAGGCCAGGGGACACCTGCAAGTATCAAAGCCAGCAACCAGCCGTGGAGCTGACAGGCACGTCTGGAAAGGATGTCCCATGAGTGCTCTTGTTCTAGCACAGAGGACAGTGGCATCATGCTGCCAGAGAGGGGCCAGCCTTTGCTGCCTTGTCAGGATGGGGCTGAGAACCTTCCCTGCTTAGGACGCACTCTCTGGGGAGACAGGATGTTGGGCTCTGAAGTGACAGTAGGAGGGAAGTGTGAGGCAGCAGGGTGGCTTGAGAGGCCACCCTGCCTCAGGAACTAGGAGGGCTGGGTTCAGAGCCCAGCTCCTTTGCTTACAGATGAGGCCCTCACATGGTGGCCCTGGTGCGGCACACTGCCTACTGTGGAGAGCCACAGTTGAACTGGTGGCCCTGGAAAGGAGACTGCCTGGAAGAGCAGAGGAGTGGAGACCTGCTCTACCCTCCAGCAAGTCCAGGTGAGACATGCCAAGGTGACAGGTCTTCAGTCCAGCCCTCCGTGCAGCCCTTCAGTAGTCCCCAGATTGAGGTAACTAGAGCTGCAGTGGAAGAGTTTTCTCAGGAAGTGATCAAGGCAGGTGGGTCTGAGATTCAGTCACCCAGAGCCACTCATGGCTTCCTGGACCAAAAGGAAGTACCTTATGGGCAGAGCAGACCACTGCTGGGCACTGGGGGCAGGAGGCTGACGCAGGGTCTTCTCCTAGAGCAATTTCCAGCTCTGTCACAGAAGGCGTCTCTGCTGCTCCCCTTCCATGCACCAAGGGAGCAAAGGGATGTGTTTCCCCTCTGAAAGCAGATGGTCCTGACAAGCGAGTACCAGCTCCCTCTCCAACAGTCCAGAGGCTCCAGTGCAGCCTCCCTGTGAAACATCCACATTCCCTCAGCCACAGCTCGTGTCCCTGCCCCCACCCCAACGGTGCCACCTGCCAGGTCGGACCAAAGGTGTGGGCTGACCTATGCATTCACGCCATCGTGTCCTGGGGCTGGCCCATGGATGATGGCCAGCAGGAATTGATGGCTGGATGTGTAAACCTGTGGGAGGGAGGAGCGATGGGACAGGCTGGGTTGGGAGTCGGCAGTGAGGGCAGGGTCGGGTCTGAAAAGGCAGGCAGAGCTGTCCCAGGGCACAGTTCCAGGCAGACAGACGGTCACGTGGACGGCTTCCCGGCTCCCTCGTGGCCTGGCCAGTTCTGTCTTCCTTTTGGCTCATTCCACAAGGAGGGGCCTCTGGGACAGTGTCCTCTCCACTCCTCCTGCCTCTTTTGTCTTCCCAGCACCATGGAAGGGTCTCCTGTCAGGCCTCAGACTTGGTTTGGTATGTACAGTTGGAAGGACAAGTCACTGTATGAGGCCTGCCGAGGGGTCCCATCAGGGCCAGCCAGCCTCTGCCATCTGCAGAAACACAACCACCAAGTCTCTTCTTGGGTTAGAACATGGCCCCCTTTGCTCGTGGCACCCCAATTCTCATCCCACCGAGGCTCCTGCCAGGCAGCCCCTGCAGGGTTGCCACTGTGCTGAGTATGCTGCTGTCTGGGCCTAGAAGCACACTTATGTGTTTCACTGAGTGGCCCTACCAGAGTCTCCAGCATGACTTCTCTGGGCAGCTTCGCGAACGTCTGAGTCCTGCCTGTAATTATGTTTGTCTCCCTTCCCCACTCCACCAAGTGGGCTGTGAGGGCAGGAGGTGGTTTTGGTCATTTCTCTCCCCAACCCCTAGGATGCTGTCTGCAGACCAATCGAGATTATAATGCTTTACATTTATTTCATTAGGCCCTCATCCTCACTCCATTCTACAGACAAACAGCTCAGGATGCCTCGTCCAGTGTGTTACAGGGTGAATGTCAGCTCCAGGAAGCAGGAACTTCCCGGCCTTTGTTCGCCCTTTACCCAGGGTCCAGGGTAGTGGCTTGCCTGTAATACATGCTTACTAAACACAGTCAATGCGGGGTGAATCTGGGCTCTGAATCCAGGCCTTCCAGTTCCCAGGCCAGGGTGTCCAGAGTGATGGCCACCCCTTGCTGCCTCATACTTTCCTCCCACTGTCCCTCCAGAGCCCAGCATCCTGCCTCCCCAGAGAGCTTCCTGAGCGGGGGACATGGTCCTCAGCCCTGCCCTCACCCAGCAGCAGATGCCAGCCCCTCCAGCAGTGCAATGCAGCCTTCCTGTGCCACGGAGAGTGCCCTCGCAGGCACACTGTGTCCCTGTTCTGCACAGTGGTGGCGGATGGCGGATGTCATCCTTCCCAGGTACACCCTGGATGGCTCCAAATGGCTTTTGATCCCCAACACTGACCTGCTTTCTACCTGGTGTGGTTGGAGAAGGGAAGCAGCAGTTGTGGGCATGACTACTCTTCCTTGGCTTTTATCTATTTGCCCCAAAGTTTCCTAATAGAGCAACATGCTCTTTGTGAATACAGAATTGAGAAAAAGAATATACTCAAACCCTATCTTTCATGTTCCTGTTGAAAAAAGATCCTCAAATTGAAAAATCAAAAAACAATTACAGCTGGGTGTGGTGGCGCATGCCTGTAGTCCCAACACTTGGGAGGCTGAGGCAGGAGGATTGCCACAAGTTTGAGGCCAGCCTGGACTACACAGTGAGTTCAAGGCCAGCCTGAGCTACATAGCAAGACTCAGCAAGACCCTGTCTCAAAAAAAAAAAAAAAAATTCAAAGTAATATTTGAAAATGTTTCTCTTGTAATAAACTTCCTTACCTAAAACACTGGAATCCAGTCTTCCGTCAGTATCCAGAGTTTGTTTCCAGGACACCTCATCTCCATGCCAAAACCCCTGTATGCTCAAGTGTCTTGTAATGTAGTATGTACATATAACCTTTGAATGTCCTCTTACGTACTTCAAATCACTATACATTACTTACAACGTCTATACATTGGGCTTTATACTCACAATACACAGTGGGGTCTAAGGTGGCTTAAGCCAGATAGGAATTAAGCCTGTAATTTTTAAATGTTATTTAATTGGCAAATAAAAATTATAAACTTGCTGTGCTGTATTGTGTAGGAATGATGTCAAGAGAAAAGATTACATGCTCAGTTCAGATACACACCAATGCTAGGCAAATGCTGTACCACTGGGACACCTCTCCTGCCCTTTCTCTGGTGTTTTGGGGACCCATGTGTATGCAGAGCCAAGTTTTTTTGTTTTGTTTTGTTTTTGTCACATAGGTCTGCTATCTCTTCCTCCAGAAAGGATCATTTTTATCCCAAATATTATATAACATTAAAATATCCTTTCTTTTATAAAATGATAATTAATGATAGTTGTTTTTTAAGCATTCTTACAAAATAAATGTTGGCAACCCTAAATTTGTTTTATCATTATTAATGAAATTATATTGCGGAATCTGTGTCAACCTGAAGTTACCAAGTAAACACTGTTAGCAGGGACTAAAGCAGTTTAAAGTGTTTCAATTTTAATTCAGTATAATAAAGGGGTTTTGAGTATGTATTCTGCTTGCTTCTTTTCTTTCCTTTTGTTTTTTCCTTTCTTGGCAAGAACCTAGACTTAGGTAGGGCACATGTAGAACTTAGAATTTCATAAGGAACACAAAGTAATGAGTATCTAGAAGGAGTAATGCCATCTGTGGTAGCTTACACCAGAGAGGAGCTAAACCTGTAATTTTTTAAACTTTTTTTAAACAGACAAAAATTGCATATATCTGTGGTGTACAACCTGACATTTTGATCTATGTATACACTGGAATTGCTAAATCAAACTAGTTAACATGTATTACCTCATATTACGAGTCATTTTTTATGATGAGACCGTTTAAAGTTTCTGTGAGCCATTTTCAAGCATACACCACATTGTTATTAACTATAGTCACCACGTTGCACAATAGCTCTCCTGTCTAACTGAAAGTTTGTATCCTTCGATCATCTGCCCAGTCCACCCCCGCCAGTCCCAACCAACCACCTTTGTACTCTGTTCCTGTGTTTGACTTTTTTAGATTCCACATAAAAGTGAGATCACACACTTTTGCTTTTGGCCAAAACCTGATAATTGTTAGCCAAATAGCAAGCACGAGCAAAGGCCCAGAGGGAGACTGCAGGTCAGTATGGCTGGGACTCGGAGCTAAGCTTGTGGTGTGAGACACGCGCTGTAGTAAGAGTACTGTACTAGGCAGTTGTTCCGAGTTACGGTGGAGCAATGATGGGCTGGGCTGAAACTCTGTGGTAGAGTGTTCACCTAGAATACATAAGGCCCCTGGGTTGACCCCCAGTGGGGGGTGCTGGTGGGGAGACAGAAACAGCTAAGACTCGGGAAATTTCATAACGATCTGTTGCTTCTCTGCTGATACTCCAGCACAGACGTGGCATCATAACCCAGTAGGATCCCTGTGCTCATATCCCAGTAGGATAACTGCTCATAAACTAGGAGTGATAATGGTGCCTGCCCCAGAGAGGTTTGTGAGGATTGATAGGATTTTGTGAGATAAAGTACTCAGTACGTATTAGCAACTCTTCTTCTGCTGGGAGAGTGACCAAAATGGATATAATCAGAGATACTTTTGGCCAGATACATGGCATAACCTGAATTTATGTCCCCCTAAAATTCATATGTTAATATCCTGACCCCCAACGTGGTGGTATTTCTCCTTGGGAGGAAAAAAGGAATGATAGGCAAGGCTACGAGGAACTTTCATGGGCGCACAGCCTTCACGATGGGATTAGTGTCTTACAAAAGAGACCCAAGAGACCTGGGTCTCTTCTACCATGCGAGGTGACAGTGAGATAGCTACGAACCAGGCCCTTAGCAGACATCAAATCTCCTAGAACCTTGAACTTGGCCTTCTGGCTCCAGAATGCTTTAATACAAATCTCTGATGTTTATAAGCCACACAGTCTATGGTATTTTGTTACAGCAATCCAAGTGGACTAAGATAATACTAAAAGTAAGGAAAAGACTGTAAGCTCCCACACTATGCAGTAGAGGTATCACAGCCCAGAGATTTTAAGAAAAAAAGCAAGCCACAAACTCTGGTTAATTGATAGGGGCCCTAAGCAGAAGTGCAGTGATATCTGGAGCTCTCTTCCAGCCTCAAGGTTCCGGGAACATGTTTCAGACTTGGCCCACAGGCAGGTTTCTAACACAGCCACAGTGATGTCCTCTGCCATGGAGAGCCCTGGGGACAGCTCAGCTCCATGGTCCAGCCATAGAAATCTGATAAAAATAGGAGCTGAAACACCATCCTGGAGTTGCTATTTTTAAAGGCGTCTGAGATGTTGGATTGGATTTATTTCTTCCTCAAACGGCATCTTGCTGTTCCCTCCTCCTGGTGGGCAGGATGTTAACGTGGCACATCTGAGGGACAGGAGCCAGAAGCCTGGGAGGCACATTTGTCAAGTGGTTCCGTGGCTGCTGCCCACACCCACTGCCTGCCAGGGAGGAGCTGCAGGGCCAGGGCCTCCCGGGTCTAGATGCACCTGCCCTGACACACCCCCTTCTCTGTCTCCTCCCTCCACTCCTGAGGCTTCTCTGGTTGCCCCAGCAGAGAGGTGCCCTGCCACGTCCACCGCAGGAGCGGTAAAAGGCATGCAGAGGGCATTGCTTGGAAGCAACCTACAACTCAGACCTGTTGTCTGACAACCAGGTTGTCTTGGCCTGCCCTTGGCACAGCTAGCCTCGGAGAGGAAGAGCCACAGGAGCCAAGGCCCTGCTTGCCCTATCACGTGCCTCTTGGTAAGCCACTTGTAGTGTCCTGTTGATGGGCCAAAGGGGTGGGTGGCATTGGGAGGAACCCCAGAACCCAGTGCCTGGGATAAGAAAGCCCCAGAATCACTTTCTTGCCCCACAGATGACAGGGCTTCTAGGTAGCTGGCTAAGCTTCCTGCTGTGCCATTAGAAATTGAAGGGAAAGGACATCAGTGAGCACATCATGGCCTGAGGGGAGATCAGAATTACAGTTAGCCAGCTAGTTAGCTTTTGCATACCCAGTAACCAGGCCTGTGATGAACTGGGGCGGGGGAGCCCTGCATATGCGGTGTATGGATTCAAAGAGGTATTTTACCTGCACAATAATAGCACAGTTATATATAGCGCCTTACACTTTCGGGACAAATTCATATTCGTTGCTTCACTTAATACCAAAATAGACCTTTGAATAAGCTCAGTTATTTCCATTTTTTTCCCAGTAAGAAAACTAAAACTATTTAGTGGGAGAGGCAGGGTTGGAACTCAGGTTTCCCAAAGCCAGCTCTTAAATTTGATTTTCTAGCAAAACAAAATTTACATGGTTTTTATTATTTTTTTTTTTTTTCTGAGTGCTGGGGATCAAACTCAGGACCTTGCCCTTGCTAAGCATGTGCTCTACCACTTGAGTTAAATCCCCAGCCGAACATGGCTTTTAGCAAGAAGTCAAACTGCGTTTAGATCTAGCTCATCACAGCCAGGTTTGGAGGTTGATCTTTTCCTGGATCAGCACTGCCAGACATACGCGGTCACATAGGGTGTTTACCTTTTCTCTGTGGGCCAGTTTTCTTTCCTTCTGTAAAACAGGGATCTTCTTTCTTCCTTTTACCTGGCAGGGACTTAGTCATTGGGTTCTCTATACCTAGTTTATGGTAGTTCCAGACCTTGACATGATATGCAATAAATATTTGTTGACTGAATGACTAACTGACGAAGTCAAAGGCACCACTTAAAATTAAACCAGGCAGTGGTGTGCGCATGCAAGGTATGATTTAGGGTGGATTGCAGTCACCTGTGGAAGAAGTTGGGGCCCAACTCTTCACTTTGTTGTTGCAGCGTTGCTGAGTTAGGGGTTCTCCACCGATGAGCCCTCCCGCTCCAGCTGAAGAGGAATTTGAGCTGCCACTTCTCTGGAACCCTTAGACTTGCTGTCAGTTACTCACATCTTGCACTTAGTCACATCCTGTCCTGCCTTATTCTTGAAGGGAGTCCAGTGCAAGCCTTCTCTCTGCAGCTGGAATGGTAAGCTTCCTGGTAACGGTCAGGGTCTGACACATTTAGGGGGCCCCCGCGGCCCCCAGCCCCCAGGGCTTTCACACCAGACCCTCAGTAAACGCTGTGTGGCTGTGAAAGAGACATCAAAACCGTCCTACGGGGTCATTTCTGCACTCTTCTCCAGCCAGAGCAGTTCCAGGTTTGCTTGAGGGACGCCTTTGACCAAGGTCAAGGACTTGATGGGGCTTCCCCTGGTGACAGGATGCCAGGTACCCTCCCTGGGAAGAGAAACGGACGCTTTCGGAGGCCAAAATGCGGTCTGCAAAGGGAAGCGTGCAGAGAGCGCAGTTAGGGGTAGCAGGTCCGGACCAGGGCAGAGGGCAGACCCACGAACCCCGCCAGGGCACCTGGCTGCCTTAACTGCTGGAAGAAAGAAAGGATAGTTCCCGAAACAAGGTCCTGTCGCTCCAGTGCCTCAGTTTCTCCCGTGGGAGAAGGAACACGGTTCGCCGCGTGGGAGACCAGAGTACCCTTTCTGGGTCTCATTGTTCCGCGAGCCGGGAAGGCTGCTCCGGCCTGTCCCCTCGGGCGCCGCGCACAGCAGCCGCCCCGCGCTCTGCCCTCCTCGCCCCAGCGCCGCTCGCACCAGCGCCCGGACCTCGCACCGGCCCCGCCCCGGCCCGCCCTTCCTCCCTCCACCCCGCCCTTCCTCCTCGCGCGGCTCCGGGAGTCGGCGCCCGGCCGTGTGCGCAAGCGTGTCGGTGTCTTCCCCCCCGCCCCGCCCGCCGGGCCCCAGCCTCCCCTGCAGGCGGACTCGCCCGCTGCCAGGCCGGCCCAGCGCCCGGGACAGGCACGGGCGGAGCGGAGCCCGGGCGCCTAGCGGATCGGAGCCGCGCGGAACTGCCCTGCCCCGCCCCGCCCCACCCGCCGGGGTGAGTACGCGGCGCCGGCCGGGGGTGCGGCGGGGGGCGGCCAGCGCTGGGGTCCCGGCCGCCTGGCCTCGGCTCGCGCCCCGGTTCCCGGGGGAGGTGGTGGGGCCCGCACGTGGGCGCTGCGGGGCCGAGGTCGGGTGGGCGGCCTCAGCCTGGAGGAGCTTCTGCTGCGCGGGGTTCCTGTCCCAGGACTAGGTTTTCGCGGGAAAGCCCGATTCTCCTAGCTGCTTTGGAGTGAGCAGACAGGACAGTCCTCTTGCCGGGAAAGTTTCTACCCCACCCCTGTTCCTGGACTGGAGAGGCTTCCCCCTCCAGCATCCGCTGAGCGTTGGTCCCCGTCCAGTCCGGGACATGTGGGCTGCGACAAGCTCCGCTGAGGTCTCTTGTGTGCAGGAGTTGCAAGGTCGGGGAGCAGAGCCCAAAGGTGGGGTTGCCAGCTGGAGGCTGGCCATGCCCAGGACACCAAGGCCACGTCGTGGGGGTCTTTGTGCCTAGGCCACCGTGCCTGGAAGCTTCCTGGGTGGTGGGCAGTAGGGAAGAATGGGGTTGGGGCAGGGTGGGCTGGAACCAAGGGCAGAGCCCTAGGCTCCCCCGTCTGCTCTCCTGCTCCCTGGGGCCTCTGCTGGCAGGGACCTCCAGCCAGCCCGAGCTGCCAACATGTCTGCCAGCACTGCCCCATCTATTCCCAGCCCTGGCTGGAGGCTCGTCTAGGCTGTGTGAGGCCCAATCTATATTGCTGTTTCCTCCCTTCCTCAGAGTGGGTCTCCAGGGCTTGAATTAGGGGCTGCTGCCAGAAACCCAGGGGTGTAGACAGTGTTTGGGTGCCCGGTCTGACCTCATGGCCACCCACAGGCTGGCCACCCCTTCCCCCCAAATCTGCACTTTCTACGACTGGAGGTAAGCATGGTGTTGCAGCCAAGTTTGGGCAGACTTACTCTTTGTAGGACCTTGGGAGTGAGGGTGGTACAGTCTGAGCTGTCACAAGAGGCACCAACCCATGCCACTGTGCAGCACCAGTCCTCCAGACCCTACCCTCCTACCTACCTCCAACAGGCCCTGGCCCCCAGGGGTGTGTGTGTGTGTGTGTGTGTGTGTGTGTGTGTTTTGGTTTTTGGTGCTGGGGATCCAACTCAGGGCCTTGCGCTTGCTAGGCAAATGCTCTACCACTGAGCTAAATCCCCAACCCTTCCCCAGGTTTTAAACGAATTGATCTGTGTTTAGTACTCCAAAGTGCTGCACTGTGGAAGAGCTATTTAAGTCTGCTCCTAGAAATATTTCTCCCACACTCCTAGTCCCAGAGGTGGCTTATAATTCTAGAGAGGTTACTTGGGAGGTGCCAACCATGTGGAGCCTAGAAATGAAATGTGGAGCTGTTTCACTTTGCTGGCAGCTGATCTTGGAGTACGCTCTGACCAGGCGGAGGGGCCAGCTTCCTCTAATCTGTTTCCTGCTTGACTTCTGTTTCTACTCTGCGTGCTCCCTGTGTCTTGTCCTGTTGTACCAGGTGGGAGATCTCAGGCTGCTTAATGGGACCTGGGCTTCACCCAGAAGTTGAGGGAGACCTGGGAACTGGGGTCAGTCCCTTTTGACTCTAGGGTAACGACTCGAAGGTCAGGAGGGGGATGAGAGGGAAGAAGCTATGAAAGCAAATTAGGGGCTGGAGGTGTCTTATTGGTGGAACATTTGTCTAGTGTGCTAGAGGCCCTGGGTTTGGATGTCCAGCCCAGGGCTGGGGGGAGTAAAGTAGGAGTCACCTGCTTGGGCTTCTGAGCTGAGAGGCCAGAGTTGTTACCTTCGGAGTGATGTGCTGCTGAAGGGCAACAGGGCCTCCTTCCCTGTGAGTGGAAGCCCCTGGCACCTTCTGCACTGTCTTCCCTGAAGCAGTGACTCAATCCCCTCTGCTCTGAAGCAGAGTGCCTTGGTGCTTCCACTTTCCAGCTCTTTTAGACTCCTGAGATTTTGTTTTCTGGGTAGAATCAAGAATCTGCTCTTTTCTGGAATTGTCAGAAATCCTGGAAAAGGCCTCCCTCTCCCAAGCAGGGAGGAGCAAAGAGGCCAGCCTCCTTTCTGAGCCATCCTGTGCTGTGGCCATCCTGCAATCACCCAACCCTTGCCTGCTATCTGCCCTTGCCTTGGGGCCACCCTAGGCCCCTAGGTCCCTCCTCAGAGCAGCTGCTCCAAAGCTTGCCCAATGGAATTGGGAACAGCTCCTCGCGGTATTCTAGGTTTGCACCATCCTTTGCTGTGGTGTACCTCAGACGGATATGGACCAGCTTCCAGGTCCGGGGTTGACTGGGAGGGAGAGAAAGGACCTTGGAGAGGATGGATGGGGACAAGGGCAAGCCTATTGGTTATGGTCTCAATGTGGGCCTTGGAAGTCACAGTGCACAGCACGTGGTAAGGAGCGCTCCCCTCCACTTCACCTCACTGGATGTCATGCGGTACACATTCCCTGCAGCAAGCTGATGCTGAGGCTTAGCTCCTGTTTCCCATGCTCCTGACCCTCAGGCTCCTTCTTCCTTCTCAAGACTCAGGGCCTTGACCCAAAGCTTTTGGTTGCTGTGAGACAGTGGCAGGGGCTGCTTTGGTTGAGCGTAGTTGTTGGTCCATCTTCACCTTCCATTGCCCCCTTCCTAGAAGTGCTTTTGTGGGAGAGTACTGAGCACCCCTGGCTGGGCGCTGGCCAGCCCTGACCTCAGACTCTCCCCCAACCCCACCACCTTCCTGGATGTGTGCAAAGGAAATGGCCAAATATAATGGCCAAATGGAAGCAGCAGCAAGTGACACCCAGCCTCAGCTAGGTGCCATGGAGCTTCTAATGGGGACCCTGAGTCCAGCAGGGACCTGAACACGGGTTATGTTAGGTGGTTGCTGTTCATGCTGTGGAGCGCATGAATGTCCAGAGGTGCGGGTCTCCTTTAAGACCTGGTTGGTCCCTCGCGTGGGGCCGTATCCCATCTCTGCCTGCCCCAACCCCGAAGCTGTTGCATAGAAGGATGATGTGATTGTCTAGATGTGGAAGCCTTGGGTTCTACTCTCGACCCCACAGGGAGGAGATGGCTGCTGCTCAGACTGAGGTGCGATATGGGTCTGGCTAGGCCCTCACCTGTGAAGAAGGGCCTCGATTGTGAGGAAGGCCTGCCACAGAGGCTGGCAGAAGCCAGGAGCAGCTGGGACGTCCGTAGGATAGGATAGTCCCTTCATGCCACCTGCGGCTTCAGTGAGACCTGTGCTGGGGATCAGGACTCTAAGGTCTGGCTTTTTCATTTGTTGGGAGGTAGCTAAAAGAGTTCAGCGACCAGTTCGTAGAGGGCTGGGCCAACACGCAAACGTTTGTGTTTGCATCTTGGGCCCAGCCCCTCCTCCAGGGTGCAGGCTGTGGCTGTGTCACTTGTGCCCATCTGCCTACTGTGGCATCATAAGAGTCATAATGAAAAAGGACTTAGCAAATGTCAGAAAGGTTACTGTTTATCAGTCAGGCACTTATTAGAAGCTCAGCCTAATAAAGTTTTTTTGGGGGGTTCTGGGGCTCGAACTCAGGGCCTTGTGCTTGCTAGGCAAACACTCTACCACTGAGCTAAATCCCTAACCCCCCAATGAATTTTTTTTAAATGTGAAACTTCTTTACATCCCTTCACGTTAGCCTCACATGTTATAAGTCACATTAGCCTCACATTTATAAATGAAGAAGTGGAGGCTGGGAAGATTAAACCACTGACCTGAGGTCACATATCTCTTAAACAGTCAAGCTGGGACTCAGACTCCCAGGCCTTTTTCCAAAACCTGCACTTTTCAGTCCATTTCTCCACTGTGCCCCAAACTGGAGCTGGTCCTGCCAGTCTGGTCTGTGCTCAAAAAAGGAAGAGGCTCTGGACTCAGAGGTGTGAAGGGTTTTGCCCAAGGCCACAGTGATAAAGTGATAAAAGCGGAACACAGACCCAGGCTTCCGTGTGCCCGGGAACCTACATCCTTCCCCTGCCCGTACCAGGAGCTTGGGCTTCTCAGCTCTCTCCGCTGGACAGGCCAGGGTTCTCCTCCCAACTCCTTCCTTTCCTCGGCTTGCTTGCCTCCTTCTTGCCGGCCCCTCCCAGCCCCCACATTCCCGCGTTCCCGGCTTTCCCGCCGGTAATTGCTTCCATCTGGCCTGCCTGCCGGCTCCTATTCCTTTGGAAGGGCGCTCCCGGCCGCCCACATGGCTGCAAGGCCTCATCCGGCAACCACGGCGACACGTGGGGAAGGGGAGGGGCCCAGCTGGGGTCCCGAGCACAGGAACCCGCCAAGGTGGCTGCATCCAGCGTTTGAAATTCCCAGATGCCTGCCAGGTAGGAGAACCTTTGCTGCCTGGCTTCCTCCATGCCCTGTCCTGGGCTGCTGAGCTGGCTTAAGGCCAGAGAGGTCCCCCCAAGACCCAGGCTTGTCCAGTGAGAGCCCCTCCTTCCGCCCTGCAGACGGCTCAACAGCCACGGCCCTCCCTGTTCCTTTGAGGTTGTTCACATCCGGAGGAGAGGTGGCAGGCAGGAGACAAGCAAGGGCCGGCGGGGTTCCCCCTGTCTGGGATTGCGGGAGGGAAGCCGTGCTGGGGCTGTTGGTGGCAGAGCTGGAGGGGAGCTCTGGGCATGTGAGAAAGGAGTGTTCGTTTCATCTAAGTCCCAGCGATTGACATAGAACCAGAGAGTTGGAGTCTCATATTTTGCTTCAATATAAATCAAATTTGCACTTTCCAATAGTGTGTTAGTGCTCTGTAGACTCCCTGCCTGAGACTCCACTGGGGCTGCAGGGACGATACCAGCAGGATCCTTAGGGTGCCAGCTGCAGGTTTTGGGAACATTTTTCTGTGGGGGCAGGGCGGGGGGCTCCCTGTCATTGCAGATCTTTGAGCTTAGAATGGTGTGACCTTGACGGGGACAGTACGGGGAGATGCTGTCATTGGCTGGAGCTTGTCTATGGTGTGGAATGACTTTGAACACTTTTAAGGCATTTTCCTCTCTGAGATTTGAGAATTTTAATGTGAGCTCCAGGAAATTGTCTGTCTTGTTCACTGCTATACTCTTAATGCCTGGAAGATGACTCGCAAATAATAAGTGCTCAACAAATGTTTGCTTGATGATGAATGGAAAATGTAGCTCAGGTCTTCTAACTTTGTCCTCACACTGTCGCAGCCCTGCTTCCTCCTTTTCTGAAAGCAAAAGAACAAGAGCTTCCCTTTCGCCGGGTGACTGGGCCTGGCCTCAGTATGTGCTGCCCCTTGGCGGGGGCGTGGTGGGGTCCTCTCTTTGGACAGCAGAGGGCAGGCAGGAGACCGGGGGTGGCTGCCTGTGGAGAGGGTGCACCCATTCCCCCACCCCAGGTTCAGCTGATGACATTTCTGCACCTGTGACTCCTGTCCAGTCACCTTCAGGCCCCTGAACTGACCAGTTCTGATAGTGCCATCTCCTCTCCTCATCCTCATGTCAGCCTTCTGAGGGCCAAGAAAGACATGCCTGGGGGTGTAGCCTTCTCCTGGGTGGCATCTATGGAGGAAGGGTATTTTGTTTTGTTTTGTTTTTTCAGTACTGGGAATTAAACCCAGGACCTTTGACTGAGCTGCATCCCCAACCCTTTTTATTTTATTTTGAGATAGGATCTTGCTGAATTACCCAGGGTATTCTCAGACTTTCTCCTGCCTCAGCTTCCCAGAGTGGCACCATACCTGGCTAACAACTCCGCTTTTTTTCCTTCTACATACTGGCTTGCCACTTCTTTTTTTTTTTTTTAACTGGAACAGAAGTTTTCTTGGCTTTCTTTATCTGGCCCCAGTTTCCTTGTATCAGGGCGCATGTATCCGCACCTCCTTGCCTGTGCCCTGTATGGCTTGGGCACCTCTAGTAATGACTTTTCTGCATTGCCGGTGTCTGTCCCATCACCCTGAGCCCCTGCTCTCTGAGGGCTTCCATACTCCCTTCGTGTTTTCCACTCTGTGCGAGTCTCATTCCTGTGATATGGAGAGGACCCTGGGCTGCCTGAGCTCAAGGTGGACCTCTTGGGGCAACAGGTGAACCCAAGGTGGGTGGTCCTGGGCGGGGCTCAGGGTGGTGGTGTGGAGCCAGGAGGTTTGTATTCCTGGAGGAGGCTGCAGGTTCTCAGCCTCTCTCTCCTTGCAAAACTTTAACTGAATAGAGCTGGTTGCCTTTGCTGCTTTGTTTTTTTTTGGGGGGGGTGTTCTGGTGATTGAACTCAGGGCCTTGTGCTTGCAAGGCAAGTACTCTAACCACTGAGCTAAATCCTCAGCTGTGCTGGCTTTGATTAATCCTCCAAGGAAAGGAACACTTCTTAATGAGATAGCATCACAGATAACATTCAGTGGCTGGAATCTACTGCTGTAAAAGCTGGCTGGGCTCCTTTCTGCTACTCCAGGGTGGGGCCCAGGGACTGAAGAGTGCCTACTTTTAGGTCCAGGGTAGAAGTGCAGATGGCCAGGTGGAAGGTGCTTCTGTCTCCTCTCTCTCCAGCTGTGTGGCCTCAGGCAGGTCTTGGACTTGATCAGTTTTCAGTCAGCACATCTGTTCACTGGGGTACAGATAGCAGTATCGGCCCCACGCAGGAGATGGTGACACACCAATGAGATAAGCATTTTTCCAGCTGGCAGAGACCTCAGAGGTGGGCTGACAGTTACTGGATGATTGGGCAGGACCCAGGACTGTCTAATTCATTGTTGTATCTCCAAGCACCCGGCACCACTCTGCACACAGTTGCTGCTCCAGAAGTGTTTCTTTTTGCCAGTGATAGAGGGAAGACTCAGTAAAGACACCTAATTGTTTAAGGTCACAGGCAGGGAGGGGCAGGGCCTCCTCAGGAGTGACTTGTTCTCTGCCCCTCCCTCCCACCTGCAGCCCCCCGCCCCCCACTGTACCTTTCTCATTCAGCCCGTCTGTTCTCCAGACCCCTTCCCCAAGGTCTGGGATTGTTGAGGGGCATGGTGGGTCCCCAGGACTGAGTGGGTTAAAACGGTGGTCTGGAAACGCCTACTCCACCAGACTAGATGGGCCTGGCTCTGTCCAGCTGAGAAAGTCAAGTCCTGGGGGCTGGGAGAGGAGGGTGTGTTGCTAGAGTGGGGGAGACTGTCCTCCCAGGCAGTGTGGGCCCTACTCTCCAGAATTGGGGCCCCTTCTCCCCTCTTTGGTCCCTGCCTCTTTTTCTCCTTTTTTCTTCAGTTCTTGTCTGTCTTCCTTCTTTTTCCCCCTCAAGATATCGTTCACCTGTTCATTCATCCCTGTGGGTTTTGCCTCCTCTTTCTGCCTTTCCCTTTGCCCTCCCACCCCAGGCCTCAGCGTTCAGCTTCAGGTTGTCTTCATAGTGGCAGGCTGGGTCAGGCTCTTTGGAGGCCGGGGTTGCTCAGAGGGCCCTCTGCTGGAAGCCCAAAGGGAGCCCCACATGCCAGAAGCTCTGGTGTCTTAGAACATGACAGCTCTGCTAGCAGTTGAGTGGGTGAAGGGACAGTGGCTGCCCAGAGATCCAGCCTTTGATCCTCAGCACCTCTTCCTGGGTCCTCAACCTCATCTCCTGGGGCATCTTGGGCAGGTAGGCGCGCCCTCATCCTGCTGTAGCCTGAGGGTGTCCTGAGAAGGGCTGGTGGGCAAAGCTGCCTGGCCTGACTTCCGCCCTCCGCCTTCCTCTCTCCAGAGCTCCAGCTCTTTCCCCCAGAGGTGCCTGCTAGGATGGAGAGAGCTGGCCCGAGCAGAGAGGAGGGTTCTGCTCAGACTCCTGCCAGGTGAGCACACCTGCTGTGCTTGGGCTGATGCATGTACTGCATCTGTGTGTAAGCGCGTGGCTGTAAGCATGCGGGTGAGTGTGCACATGGGCTGTGTATATAGCAGAGTATATGAGCATGCTTCGGTGTGGGGGCAGAACACAGGGTGCACCTGTGCAGATTTACACCCTCTCCCCTCAGGGCCTGGCACTGTGTTGCCAGCCCCTACCCCAGAGTTTGCCTTTCTGTGGTCTCTGTGACCTTGGCTTTGCATGTGGCTTTGTTCTGTCTTAGGGGCCAGCTAGTCTCCTGGTGTGGCCCCATGCAACGGTGACTGATCCCTGGCCACCCATTCAGCCGCCTGGGGGCCCTGGGGCCAGTGTTTGTCCCCTGGCTCCCTAAATGGAGGCGTATAGGGGCTTCCTGCCCAGAGTCTCAACCCTGCCAAGGCGGAGGGAATGGGGAACAGCTGCGCTGGCCCATTCCTGCTCCGTATGGATTTGGTTTGACAACAAAGCTCTCTGTGTGTTCTCAGGCCCCTTACATAACTGGGGGTGGGGAGGCAGCAGGAGGAGGTGGAGATGAAGACCAGGAGATGCCAGGGTAGGATGGCGAGAAAGGGGACAGGGCCTAGGGAGAGAAGGGTAAGAGACCATTGAGAGTAGGAGAAAGGGGGAGAGATGCTGATCTTCACAGTGCGCCTCCTGCCTCCTGGTGCCCAGATCTTGGCCTGTTGGTGCTGTCTGCCTATTCTTGGGCTCTTCCCCAGTCCCACCCAGCCAAGGAGGGGGCTGTGGGACCTGTCTGGGGCGGAGGCCAGGTAGAGTTAGGGGCTGGGCACGAGGAGCTGGTCTTTGGCCCTACCTTTTAGCTGAGCAAATTCCATTAAAAAAGGGAACGGTTTCCTGCTTTGCCCTTGGGCTTCTGTTCCCTCCTTCCAGGCCAACTCTGCCTGCAGAATCCCAGTGGCCACCCCTCTTTATAGTACTCAGAGGCAGACTAGCACCGCCCTTCCCTGTTCCCCACCTGCCAGCCCCAAGACCTGCCCCTAGGCCCCTTCCCACCTCCCTCAGGCAACCTCCCAAGCTACTCTCAGGGTCTGGCCACCCTGGTGATGCTCTGTGGCCCTTTTCTCTGCAGCCCTCTTCACCATCACTATCCTTGCAGCTGTCCAAACAGAGTGGGAAGAAAATGTTCCCTTTCTGGAATGGCTGGACTGATGGCCTAGTGAGCCCAGGTGAACTGGCCAGGCTTGGTTGTGTTCTCCAACCTGATCCCTTCAGCCCGTCCTGGGTGGGAGGAAACACTCAGAAGAGGCCTGGAGGCCTGCTGGGGTCTCTGGCCTCTTGCACTTTCAGATGGGGCCTTGCTCTCCTGAATTGTCTCAGCTTTGCTGCTTCTTGGTACCTCAGGGTTTTGGAGTCTTTTTCTGGCCCCAGATGTCCCTGGGAAGATCCTCTGTATTCTCATTGGCCCTGAGGTTGGTGTTTGTCCCCCAGGCTTCAGGGATGCGTGGGTCATACGCTTCTAATTTTATCCTGGGCTTGGCTTTCACCTAGCAGGTGGGCTTCCAGCACTTGGCTTGACCCTCGACGGTGCCCAGAGTTGACTTGGGGTCTCTCCCTAGGGGTGTCTCTCCCTAGGCGGACTCTGTAGGGCCAAGGACCTGCTGTTCTGTGGAGAGGTGGGCTGGGTATAGCCCAGACCTGCTGGACATGCCTGTACTCTGGAATCCTCAGGCCCCAGGCTCTGACCAACCCAAGACTTGCCCTTACATCACCTCCCCCAGGTCTGGGTGCTGTCAGCATCCTGGATTGCTGCAGCCTCAGGGCTTGAGCCCAGGTATGCCCACGTAGGAGGCCAGCTGAGGAGGGCTGAGGAGTCTGTTGAGTATGGGTACTCAGTGGGCCTGGAGGGGAGGATGGCCCCTCTCGCAGTGATAAAGCACAGGTGCAAGGAAGCCTGGTGATGGTAAGCCCGAGCTGTGGGCATAGGGGCAGGGAGAGCCCTCCACTGGGCGGCATCCTCTGCCGTGTATGTGGCCATGACCACGGGCCACCCAGCAGAGC